>ML793936.1:113293-167422 GCA_009831015.1 Picea engelmannii
ATATATATATATATATATATATATATATATATATATATATGATGATGATGATGATTAACGTCCACTAAGACCGACTTGGTCTATCAGACCTTAAGAGGGTAAGTGATTACTTACAATTCTTTAGAATTTTGTTTCTGTGCTCTAAAATCATTAAGGGAAGCTTTTCAAGATCACCATACTTTTGTTGAGTTAAAAGGTTAGGAAGGTTGATAGTGTGACAAATATTTTGAAAATGAGATCTAATATGGGTATAGGCTAGACAATCTAAGGAAAGTGTTTTTCATCTTCAACCTTCTTAGTGTCACAAAGGTGACACATTCTTTCATCCCATGGCGTTTTAAGAATTGACCAACACCTAGTTTCACTATGGAGCTCATGAGAGTTTGTTCTCATCTTAACAATGCTTATTTTTTTCTTTACACTTGGAAAAATAGATAGATAAATTTCATCTTCTAGATTAGGGTTGATTACATCCTTATAATACCTTAATTTTCTTTTTTCCTCTAACTCTTTATCACACCACATTTTCTCCTTAAATTTTGATTTGACGTTTTTTTTAATAGTATCATCATTCTTAAAAATGGTGTCTTCCATGATTCCCCAATAGTTTAGCCAAGATCGTGCATCTTTATGCGATCCTCGCTTGAGTCGATGGTGGTTATGACTTGATTTTGAAGCAATTTTAGGAAGCCTCTTGTCTTCCATGTTGTTTAACTTGTTCTTATACATTAGGTATCTAGTCATATCCATGCTCTCAATGGGAGAGAGTCTTGTTTCTAAGAGGAGTATGGGATATGGCGTATTTCCTTTAATTTTGAGAATATGGGTTATAAAATTCTTTTGTATTTTCTCTATCTTTCTCTCTGATTCACGAGAGATACTACATCCCCAGAATTCACATCCATAAAGAATAACAGGTGTAACAAGAGTCTCAAAGAGGAGTTTCTTCTTATCCCAACTCCAAAGATCAGCTGATTTACAATTGTTTTCAAGCCCATAATAATCTTTCCATCCCCCAATAATCCTTTTCTTAATGCTATAATTCCAATTGAGCTTGTGGTGAATATCAATTCCAAGATATTTGTATGAAGTCATTTCCTCCAACTTGTTTTTATCATATACGAATGTATCATAAAGGATCTTATTGGATTTAATAATCATGACATTAGTCTTATTAGTATTATCTGTCATACCCATATTGGAGCAAAAATCCTTGAGGATTCTTAGTTGGTTTTCAAGATCATGGGGACTCCTTTCCATAATAACAATATCATCGGCATAAATAATAAGATTGATGAATATACTAGTGAGATTAGGGCCGACACAGCCTAATTTTTCCAAACAATCTTCTAACTTGTCAATGCATATGCCAAAAAGGATAGGGGACAAGGGACAACCTTATTTGACTCCAATATTGCAGTTAATCTCTTTTGACCATCCCTCAGTGTTTTTAAACTTAACAATAACGTTCTCATGCATCCTTATTGCAACAACCCTCAACTCAAGAGGCACTTTTATCTCTTCCAACCTATTCCAAAGGTTTTTCCCAGGAACCATGTCAAAAGCTTTTTTAAAGTCAAGAAATCAACAAAAAAGATTGGTTTTAGTATTGCACAACTCCTCTACAATGATCCTAAAGGTAACAATATGGTCCATAGTTGAATGATATCTCCTAAACCTGACCTGGCCTTTATCTCTTTTACCGTGACTTTCTAGCCAAAGGCTAATCTTCTTTTCCAAAATAATTCCATAAAGCTTGGATAGAATTGGGCTAATCATAATGGTCCTACAATTAGAGGGAATGTTTCTATCCCCATTTTGAAAAATAGGAACAATGAGGCTTTGCGTCCAGGGTGTAATGAACCCCATCGTTAGGACAGCAAGCAACACATAACAAGTACAAATTTTTTTAACGAAAGGAAAGAAATGTCAAAAACACTCAATCATCGCAACCTCGACAATGAACACAACACACGCAAATCATGACACCTACAAACACAATGACTTAGCATACTAGAACATCATGCAACTTAAGCAACAATGGTCATTCGATTAGGTGAATAAAAATGACTAAGCTAACTGACAACATCAGATTCAACCCAACGCAACCAACATCGACGACACAATAACCAAACCCTTACAATGAGCGAGAAACAATCACATTAAAACATTACAGAGAAAAGTAAAAACGTCAATTCCAATAATGACCATCATCATCAGGAAGAACAAGACCCAAGGCCAGGTTTTCATATGCCCATGTCGCTCAAGCGCGCCTTGACCCTGTTAAGGAATTATGCCGCCACCATGCGACAAGCGTAATAGTGACTAAGACACACAATTAAACAGTCACAAATACTTAAAATCAAGACACAGTAACCAAACGTCAGGAACCCCAAACTTAATTGTCATACCTTATAATGAAATATAAAAACTCATAACCATACTTTCCTACTTTCTTCTAGAATTAAAACCATGCTTCCCTTCCTTCCTTTTGAGTTTACAAGTCTTTAAACATTGTAAAGAAAATAAGTAACCCACAATTAAATAATTACAATTTCCACTCAAGGATTCCATTAATAATATCAAGGATTCAATAAGTCCTTAATCAGTTCCATGTTGTGAAAAAAAATAAAATGGCTATAAAGCGATAATCATAGTACTACCAACTAAAACAATTAAGACTATTGTAAAGAAAATGAACTATTATAAGGCGATAACACATTAATATAATTAGCCATTAAGAATGTGGTAAAAGCGAGTAAGACTTGTAAGGCGATGAGGGAGTAATATAATTAAACCATTATTTGAATTTATATTACAATAACTGATATGTTTGAACATGAATCCAACCTATGATAATATTGATGATGTGAAATATTTGAACATGAATCCAACCTATGATAATCTTGATGATATATGTGTACATGAAACCAATCTATGATAATGTTTCTATTTTACCCATCATAAAGTTACCATGACAATATATTTATGATTTGCAATTAAATTTCGTGGAATAAATCTATTCATGCTTCAACTTTGGCATTGCAATTATAGATGTCTATTTTATCTTGAAAACCCATTGAACTATATTTTTGAACATATTTTTCTACAAGTTCATTGATTTAATTTTTGTATTTATAATTAACTATTGAAATCTAGGTTAAGATATTGGAATCTAAGCTATTAATATAGTACAACCACTTTCACGTTCATTCATTACAAGATAAAAGGATAAAAGAAGATAAACACATTGATATAATTAAACCGTTATACAGGACAGTTGCAAAATGAGTGAACTTATTAAACTGTGTAAACAAATTACTAAAATTAACCATTAAGACTGGCAACCAATGAACTATTGAAAGATGATAACACATTAATATAATTTAAACCATTATACGAGACAGTTGCAAAACGAGTGAACTTATTAAACTGCGTAAACACATTATTAAAATTAGCCATTAAGACTGTGGCAACCAGTGAACTATTGAAAGGTGATAACACATCAATATAATTTAAACCATTATTCTGGACAATTGTAAAAAAAGTGAACTTATTAAACTGCTTAAACACATTATTAAAATTAACCATTAAGACTATGGAAACCAGTGAACTATTTAAAGGTGATAACACATCAATATAATTTAAACCATTATATGGGACATGCGCCAGTCTCACCATAAATCCAACAAACTGTAGAAAAATGATTAAGTTGTTACAGCGCTAAAATCCCAACGTCCATCATTAACTATAAACGATTATATACCTATTTAATTAATTGGTTCCACGCACAGTTGTCTTAATGCATCACTCTCTAAATAGTTGCCACTTAATTCGTCATCGAAAAATCCACTGCAACTGTTATTTCTCTCAACCTACCAATCCTCCCACTAAATAAATCACTGCCCTATTCCTACTGTGCACATGGGTAAACCGTTGGGTAACAACACGAGATAAAAAAGGGTAAGTGTGAGGTTGAACCAGAGAGGAAGCTCTCTGAGTGGAATACTACAGGTAACACGCTGATCGAAGGCATACGCGCCGGTTGATTGGGTCGAACACTTTTACTCCCTTAACTCCCCCATTTACGTACTGAGTGTTATTGAAATTAGTATCAGCTCAAACATTGTCAACCTTCGCTCAAGTTCAAACGAGGAAATAGATTGATGAACGAATACGAAGGCCGAAAACATTGGTGGTGAATGACAAGTGGGCAAGCATGATTTTATTTTAGGTCATGTTGGAGTGAAAATATATAGTTGGTAAGTTGTTGCGGTTCAAGAAGTGTATCATCTTCGCACGAGGGATCTAAAATTTAAACAATCCGATTAGTTGTAAACAATGTCAACCATCGCAACAATAAAAAATTGATGAAAGAAAACGAAAGGCTAGCTAAGTACTGAACTTCAGGAATTAGACTAAGTCAAGGATTTAAGGGATCGGTCAAGTCTAACGAACTTGGCAGGAAAGTTCCAAGATTTAGCGTAGTTTGATTTTTCAGTAGTAGTTGCTTATGCCTAATCAACCTCCACGCGCCCTTGCCATTGTGTAGATGAATACATTTCCTCTTCCAAGAATTAAATATTCCTCCTAAATCATTCAATTTCAACTGATAACGTTGAATATTACTTCTCATAAGTGACATCTAGAATTCATGGAAATACTTTCTTGTAATTGAGAATTTAGTACCAGCCAACTTACATCATGTTGAAACGGCTGTACTCTAAATCAACGATGGGAAACTGGATAAATAAACCCCAACTATCTTCCGTAACCCACATTATTACTGGATCCATAGTTTATAAGGACTATAAGGGGAGAAAATATTGGATCGTAATGGTAGTTGGTTGGGAATGATGTATGGCCACAAGTAGCTACCGGGAACGCCCCTTTAAATTTTGGTAAAACTAAAGCTAGGAGAGAAGCTACAGGAAGCTATACTGGCAAGGCATCAGGGGTAGGATTGTAAATTCTAAGGATTTTTATTTTAACACATATCTACTCATTAAATTCCATACAGATTCCTCCAAATATATGCTTAAAAAGTATTGCAACCAAATTTACTTCCAAGCCGGAATAAATCTGTCTGAATACATTTAGCAACTGCTGTCCAAATTTCAAGTCCACCTTCGCCATTATAGATATTCAAATACAGAATTTTAACTACCCTTTTACTACAAACTTCACATGCGTGCATTTGCCATTATATATAATCAAATACATAAAATTTAACTACCTTTTACTACAAACTTCGCATGCACGTATTCTCCATTATAGATAATGGATTACATAAAATTTAACTACCTTTTACTACAAACTTCAGAGGTGTTCATTCACCATTATAGATAATGAATTACAGAAAATTCATCTACCTTTTACTACAAAATTCACATGCGTACATTCGCCATTATAGATAATCAATTAAAGAAAATTTAACAACCTTTTACTACAAAATTCACATGCGTTCATTCTCCATTATAGATAATCATATGCATACAATTTTAACTACTTTTTCAATACAAAATTTACACATGTGTACCATAGCCAATGGCAAAGAATCGGAAGTGGTTGTCCTGCGATTATGCTCAATCCAACTCCTACTTGCCAACCGTTGAGATCTCACCGGTACCTCCCAGCCAATGCTAAGGGTACTCTTCTTCCCCATGAGCCCCTTGAGCCGCAAATGGGACACACACACAATACGAGAGAATGTTAGCTCGCATCTCACCTCGCAAGATCGAGCTACCACTCGTTATCCGAGCTGGGTATCCCAACTCCCACAAGAAAAAGTTCAGTCAAGATAAATTCCGGCAGCGTAACTTTATGCATACCAGACGTGATCCATACACCTCATCCGCCATCCTTTTTATAGATTTTTCTTAGTGATTCCTTTCCCAAACCCTCATTAGATTATTTTTATTAAATTTAATTAGGAAAAACCTCCCCCGTACACATGTCATCTGATCCCCTAGTTGCACCAGAAAATCCATTTATTAATTAATTAGTTTTTCCTATTTCCCTCACCCACCTAAAAGCATTCCTAAAAACGCTCCTTGGTGTCCCTTTATTCCTTTACAATTCTTAAATGATTGATGCCTTTCCTAAAACCTAGTTGAGTTCATAATTAGAAGGTTCCAAAGACTAGATTCCCTACTATGTTAGACATTCCCCGTTTCCTTAAGTTTGCCCTTTTCTTCTAAGTTCATATTTAACAAGTTTAGATATAAACAACAATTTACCCTTTTAATAAATTAATCCTCCATTAAAATTTTACTTTAATTATTAATGATTGAATTTTCTTTACCCCCTTCTTGTTACATGTCTATTTAGTTTTTTTTTTGTTCATGGGTTCTACTTAGACCTAGGCTTTAAATTCATTGGGCTGGCGACAGTTCTTAAGGGAAAAAAATTGTCATTAAATTTTACTCATAACATCATTCATTTTAAGGCCGACCAGGTCCTAAGGAGGCATAGTTTTCTAGGTACCAGGTTCATTAACTTACCATAGAAAAAATCATGACGTGCCCTTCAGGATGCACTACGTACTCCAAGGGTGCCACTCGCCTGCATTCTGGTTTTATTTATGTGACGTGCCCTTCAAGACACACTACGTACTCCAAGTGTGCCACTCTCCTCTTGACTGAATTTGGTATACGTCTAACCCCTGGAGTCAATACTCCATCAGGTGACTTTGTGGGAGACTAAGGGCCTCTAAGGAATAAGGACCCTGCCTTATTGTGTGCCCCTTAGAATCATCGTGAGCGACTGTCACAGTATTCCCTCACGACATCATGAATCTCTTGAACTAGGTAATAATTAACCTACAGTTCGAGCCACAGAGGGAGTGCTAGTAGGTTGCGGTAGGGATGCTACCACACCTCTCCCTCAATGTCTTTGGTTGTCGTGCGTGACCCCTTTACTCCTATGTGAGTCTGGTTAGAAAGCTACCATCAGCCTACATCCATCAACAAAATGTGTTAGCTATAACAATCAACATCATAATATCTAGTCATATGTCACATCTTTAATATCAGGAACATTCAAACCATAACAATCCACTCTCTGACTCGATCTAGAGTCCAAGGAGATCCATCGATGCCATCGACATCCTCTAACGTCCAGAGTCTTTCACACTCAGGAAAACCAATCAATAACACTTGTCGATATAAATATAACAAGATAACACATCATCATATCCTCAACATCTCATAATCATAATAAAAAAGGTCAATATATATATGAATCGGATCACTTGCACGCAAGTGTCCTCAAAGAATAAGTGCAATCAAGTGTGTACAAGAGTGGGATGTTACACAGGGTTTAGGGAATCCCTGCTTCACTGCTAAATTGAAGAGCTTGTGTATGTGAGGGATAAGGATTGGCCCTTCGATTTTAAAAATTTCAGCTTGGTATCCTTCAATGTCCTTATCTTTCCCATTTGCAAGTCGCTTAACCATGAACTCTATGTCATCTAAAGAAAAAACTTCTTCCTTTGTAGGGACAATAGGAATGGTGTCCATGGAATCATGGAACTTGTAAAGACTTTTAAGGTAGGAATTCCAATCCCTCAAGGGAATCCTATTATTTTCTTTAGTATTTCGTTTTAGAATTTGGCTCAAGAACTTCTTAGGATCCAACTTATATAGTTGTGAAAGTTGTTCTTTCCTTTTATTGACATAGTACCTTTTTTCCCTTTTTAATTAGGGTTTTGTACATATTGATCTTATCGAGTTTTAAGGACTCATTAGAAGCATCCCTAATGGATTTCCTAGAAATTTTACATTCTTTATCATACCAAGGGTTGGTCATTCTATTATTCTTTTTATAGGACACCTCGAAAGAGAACTTATTCCTCCGCTAGCTTATATTAGGATTGAAGTTGTTGCTTGTGTTCGTCGACGTGCACTGTGATGTAAATAAAATGTGGATTTGCGTTGAACTTCATCAAAGGCCTGAACTGGTGTAAAGTGTTTGGAGTCATGCGAGGCTCAGAATGTATGGCTATCTTCAGCTGATTGTAGTAGGTATGAAAAAAAACATTTGACTACCACTATTTATTCATATCACTTGAATACCATAGTGTACTGAACTTCACGGCCATCAGTTCAAATGGATCGATGTCCGAGAAGGTCACACATTCTGGCATCTCCCGGGAAATAAAATCTATAAGGATCAATATCCATTTGAAATGAAATACATATCCTTGATCCTGCACTTCTCTGTAGTCGAGTTCCAACTGGTTCACCAGGTACTTCGCCCAGTTCATCTGAAGGCCTTCCGCACACTTCCCTACAAGGTCGACTACAAAATCGATGACTTGGGTAGGTCAGTTCTTTCATACTAAATTCCTTGCAATTAACTGACAGGAGAGGCGCACTGCGCCACTCTGGATAGAAGCTACCTTGTATCCTCACATTCCCTTCTCGACATCACCATAAGTGTCCTTGATCTTCTGTGCTAGAGCGCGATCCATGGATTTTCCAGGGTAAAACTCCTATGGATCAGGTCCTTGCATACTCAAGCTCATGATCTGATTGATCAACATTGAATCAACGGTTATACGATGGTTTAGCCACAAATAACCACCATGGTAACAAGACAACAACAACTTGACACATGCATTCATCTCCTGGTGTCTTCTGAAGTGGGGAATCTTCATGACGTTCAACAGGGTGGACTGTGCGAGGTTCATAGTACACGACTGGGGGATTATCTTCAAATTCTTGCCCTTATTTTGGGTCAGGTACTTATGTGGGGCGAGCATGTTATAGACTTTGTGATCTCCGAGGTTGAAGTCACTAAAATTCAACACTGCAATCTTATCTTGGTCTGCTCGAACTGCGCATATCCCCTTCAAGAGGTACGCCATAACCAAGGTGCATTTGAAATCTCTGGTCACACTGTCTCGATTTACCATGCCGCTCAGAGGTGGAATATAGGCGGTTAATATGGTCGGGATCAATTTGGCATTCACTAGATCATCCCTGTGCTTGGCTCTCTTTTCATCTGATGGTTGGGATAGTCCGGCTCCGTGAGTAGTGGATGAAGAGGCTGGCATTCTTCTCATCGATGATGCTTGTACACTTGTAGACATCGACATGACTCTTTTAGTCATGTGGCCAATAAAAAATTCTTCAACAGCTTTCTCTACAACGCTCAACTCGTCTGACATACACGCTCGGGGTTAACAATCTCTGGTTTGGAGGGTAACTTAGACACAGTAATGGGATAGAGAGCAAGAGCGCGATGATCTCTGTGCAAAATCAGCTTAGTCTGCGGGCTCAAACTCTCGGTTGGCAAAAGTGTTCTCAGTGCATGGTGCGATGGGATAAATAGGTAATGCGACAATGGGTCTCTTGCAATGGGTATGAATCCTTCATTAACTATGTTATGTCCGTTATGGCATGGTCCCAACGGTCTGAGGATGAGATTTCTATCCATCAATGTCTTTCTACCCATTCAGAGAATTGGTCTAATGGTTATAATGTCCCCAATGACTATATTGCTTTACCATGGCGAAGTTCCATGTGTTGTTGTTTTGATATCTCGGTGAAACTCCAATTTTGCAAATTTTCCTTCTACGAGGTTCCCTCTAGAACCTTCTGCAACTTGTTGGTCTTAGCTCTCTTCTTACATAGATTTCTAGCCTTCTTCCCTGTGAACTTCATCTCGGTATGCCTTTTTTGGTTCTAATTCTTATCTTCATCTTCAACCTTCTTAGTGTCACAAAGGTGACAGACTCTTTCATCCCATGGCATTTTAGGAATTGACCAACACCCAGTTTCACTATGGATATCGTGAGAATTTGTTCTCATCTTAACAATTCTTATTTTTTTCTTTACACTTGGCAAAACAGATAGATAAATTTCATCTTCTAGATTAGGGTTGATTACATCCTTATAGTACCTTAATTTTGTTTTTTCCTCTAACTCTTTATCACACCACATTTTCTCCTTAAATTTTGATTTGACGTTTTTTTTAATAGTATCTTCATTCTGCAAAATGGTGTCTTCCATGATTCCCCAATAGTTTATCCAATATCGTGCATCTTTATGCGATCCTCTCTTGAGTCAATGGTGGTTATGACTTGATTTTGAAGAAATTTTAGGAAGCCTCTTGTCTTCCATGTTGTTTAACTTGTTCTTATACATTAGGTATCTAGTCATATCCATGCTCTCAATGGGAGAGAGGCTTGTTTCTAATAGGAGTATGGGATATGGCGTATTTCCTTTAATTTTGAGAATATGGGTTATAAAATTCTTTTGTATTTTCTCTATCTTTCTCCTGGATTCACGAGAGATACTATAGCCCCATAATTCACATCCATAAAGAATAACACATGTAACAAGAGTCTCAAAGAGGAGTTTCTTCTTATCCCAACTCCAAAGATCAGCTGATTTACAATTGTTTTCAAGCCCATAATAAGCTTTCCATCCCTCGACAATCCTTTTCTTAATGCTATAATTCCAATTGAGCTTGTGGTGAATATCAATTCCAAGATATTTGTATGAAGTCACTTCCTCCAACTTGTTTTTGTCATATACGAAGGTATCATAAAGGATCTTATTGGATTTAATAATCATGACCTTAGTCTTATTAGTATTAACAGCCATACCCATATTGGAGCAAAAATCCTTGAGGATTCTTAGTTGGTTTTCAAGATCATGGGGAATCCTTTCCATAATAACGATATCATTGGCATAAATAATAAGATTGATGAATATACCAGTGATATTAGGGCCGACACAACCTAATTTTTCCAAACAATCTTCTAACTTGTCAATGCATATGCCAAAAAGGGTAGGGGACAAGGGACAACCTTGTTTGACTCCAATATTGCAGTTAATCTCTTTTGACCAGCCCTCAGTGTTTTTAAAATTAACAATAACGTTCTCATACATCCTTATTGTAACAACCCTCAACTCGAGAGGCACTTTTATCTCTTCCAACCTATTCCAAAGGTTTTTCCTAGGAACCATGTCAAAAGATTTTCTAAAGTCAAGAAAACAACAAAAAATATTGGTTTTAGTATTACAGAACTCCTCTACAATGATCCTAAAGGTAACAATATGGTCCAAAGTTGAATGATATCTCCTAAACCCGACCTGGTCTTTATCTCTTTTACCGTGACTTTCTAGCCAAAGGCTAATCTTCTTTTCCAAAATAATTCCATAAAGCTTGGATAGAATTGGGCTAATCATAATGGTCCTACAATTAGAGGGAATGTTTCTACCCCATTTTGAAGAATAAGAACAATGAGGCTTTGCGTCCAAGGTGTAATGAACCCCGTTGTTAGGACAACAAGCAACACATAACAAGTACAAATTTTTTTAACGAAAGGAAAGAAATGTCAAAAACACTCAATCATCGCAACCTTGACAATGAACACAACATGCACAAATCACGCAACCTACAAACACAATGAATTAGCATACTAGAACATCATGCAACTTAAGAAACAACGGTCATTCGATTAGGTGAATAAAAACAACTAAGCTAACTGACAACATCAGATTCAACCCAATGCAACCAGCATCGACGACACAATAACCAAACCCTTACGGTGAGCGAGAAACAATCACATTAAAACATTACAGAGAAAAGTAAAAACATCAATTCCAATAATGACCATCATCATTAGAAAAAACAAGACCCAAGGCCAGGTTTTCATATGCCCATGTCGCTCAAGCGCGCCTTGACCCTATCAAGGAATTATGCCACCACCATGCGACAAGCGCAATAGCAACTAAGACACAAAATTAAACAGTCACAAATACTTAAAATCAAGACATAATAACCAAACGCGAGGAACTCCAAACTTAATTGTCATACCTTATAATGAAATATAAAAACTCATAACCATACTTTCCTACTTTCTTCTAGAATTAAAACCATGCTTCCCTTCCCTCCTTTTGAGTTTACAAGTCTTTAAACATTGTAAAGAAAATAAGTAACCCACAATTAAATAATTACAATTTCCACTCAAGAATTCCATTAATAATATCAAGGATTCAATAAGTCCTTAATCAGTTCCCTGTTGTGAAAAAAATAAAACGGCTATAAAGCGATAATCATAGTACTACCAATTAAAACAATTAAGACTAGTGTAAAGCAAGTGAACTATTATAATGCGATAACACATTAATATAATTATCCATTAAGAATGTGGTAAAAGCGAGTAAGACTGTTGTAAGGCGATGAGGCAGTAATATAATTAAACTGTTATTTGAATTTATGATTACAATAACTGATATGTTTGAACATGAATCCAACCTATGATAATATTGATGATGTGATATATTTGAACATGAATCCAACCTATGATAATATTGATGATATATGTGTACATAAAACCAATCTATGATAATGTTTCTATTTTACCCATCATAAAGTTACCATGACAATATATTTATGATTTGCAATTAACTTTCATGGAATAAATCTATTCATGCTTCAACGTTTGCATTGCAATTATAGATGTCTATTTTATCTTGAAAACCCATTGAACTATATTTTTGAACATATTTTTCTACAAGTTCATTGATTTAATTTTTGTATTTATAATTAACTATTGAAATCTAGGTTAAGATATTGGAATCTAAGCTATTAATATAGTACATCCACTTTCACATTCATTCATTACAAGATAAAAGGATAAAAGAAGATAAACACATTGATATAATTAAACCGTTATACAAGACAGTTGCAAAATGAGTGAACTTATTAAACTGTGTAAACCCATTACTAAAATTAACCATTAAGACTGTGGCAACCAATGAACTATTGAAAGGTTAAACCATTATATGAGACAGTTGCAAAACGAGTGAACTTATTAAACTGCGTAAACACATTATTAAAATTAACCTTTAAGACTGTGGCAACCAGTGAACTATTGAAAGGTGATAACACATCAATATAATTTAAACCATTATAAGAGACAATTGTAAAACGAGTGAACTTATTAAACTGCATAAACACATTATTAAAATTAACCATTAAGACTGTGGCAACCAGTGAACTATTTAAAGGTGATAACACATCAATATAATTTAAACCATTATACGGGACAGGCGCCAGTCTCACAATAAATCTAATAAACTGTAGAAAAATGGTCAAGTTGTTACAACGCTAAAATCCCAGCATCCATCATTAACTATAAACGGTTATATACCTATTTAATTAATTGGTTCCACGCACAATTGTCTTAATGCATCACTATCTAAATCGTTGCCACTTAATTCGTCGTCGACAAATCCACTGCAACTATTATTTATCTCAACCTACCAATCCTGCCACTAAATAAATCATTGCCCTATTCCTACTGTGCACATGGGTAAACCGTTGGGTAACAACACGAGATAAAAAAGGGCAAGTGTGAGGCTGAACTAGAGAGGAAGCTCTCTGAGTGGAATACTACAAGTAACACGCTGATCGAAGGCGTACGCACCGGTTGATTGGGTCGAACACTTTTACTCCCTTAACTCCCCCATTTACGTACTGAGTGTTACCGAAATTAGTACCAGCTCAAACATTGTCAACCTTCGCTCAAGTTCAAACGAGGAAATAGATTGATGAACGAATACGAAGGCCGAAAACATTGGTGGTGAATGACAAGTGGGCGAGCATGATTTTATTTTAGGTCATGTTGGAGTGAAAATATATAGTTGGTAAGTTGTTGCAGTTCAAGAAGTGTATCGTCTTCGCACGAGGGATCTAAAATTTAACAACCCACAATCCGATTAGTTGTAAACAATGTCAACCTTCGCAACAATAAAAAATTGATGAAAGAAAATGAAAGGCTGGCTAAGTACTGAACTTCAGGAATTAGACTAAGTCAAGGATTTAAGGGATCGATCAAGTCTAACGAACTTGGCAAGAAAGTTCCAAGATTTAGCGTAGTTTGATTTTTCAGTAGTAGTTGCTTATGCCTAATCAACCTCCACGCGCCCTTGCCATTGTGTAGATGAATACATTTCCTCTTCCAAGCGTTAAATATTCCTCCTAAATCATTCAATTTCAACTGATAACGTTGAAGATTACTTCTCATAAGTGACATCTAGAATTCAGGGAAATACTTTCTTGTAATCGAGAATTTAGTACCAGCCAACTTACATCATGTCGAAACGGCTGTACTCTAAATCAACGATGGGAAACTGGCTAAATAAACCCCAACTATCTTCGGTAACCCACATTATTACTGAATCCATAGTTTATAAGGACAGTAAGGGGAGAAAATATTGGATCGTAATGGTAGTTGGCTGGGAATGAACTGAAGCATGTATGGTCAGAAGTAGCTACTGGTAACGCCCCTTTAAATTTTGGTAAAACTAAAGCTAGGAGAGAAGCTACAGGAAGCTATACTGGCAAGGCATCAGGGGTAGGATTGTAAATTCTAAGGATTTTTATTTTAACACATATCTACTCATTAACTTCCATACAGTTTCCTCCAAACATATGCTTAAAAAGTATTGCAACCAAATTTACTTCCAAGCTGGAATAAATCTGTCTGAATACATTTCGCAACTGCTGTCCAAATTTTAACTCCACCTTCACCATTATAGATATTCAAATACAGAATTTTAACTACCCTTTTACTACAAACTTCACATGCGTGCATTTGCCATTATATATAATCAAATACATAAAATTTAACTACCTTTTACTACAAACTTCACATGCACGTATTCTCCATTATAGATAATGGATTACATAAAATTTAACTACCTTTTACTACAAACTTCACAGGCGTTCATTCACCATTATAGATAATCAATTACAGAAAATTCATCTACCTTTTACTACAAAATTCACATGCGTGCATTCGCCATTATAGATAATCAATTAAAGAAAATTTAACAACCTTTTACTACAAAATTCACATGCGTTCATTCTCCATTATAGATAATCATATGCATACAATTTTAACTACTTTTTCAATACAAAATTTACACATGTGTACCGTAGCCAATGGCAAAGAATCGGAAGTGGTTGTCTCGTGATTGGGCTCAATCCAACTCCTACTTTCCAACCGCTGAGACCTCACCGGTACCTCCCAGCCAATGCTAAGGGTACTCATCTTCCCCATGAGCCCCTCGAGCTGCAAAGGAGACACATACACAATATGAGAGAATGCTAGCTCCCAACTCGCCTCGCAAGGTCGAGCTACCACTCATTATCTAAGCTGGGTATCCCAACTCCCACAAGAAAAAGTTCAGTCAAGATAAATTCCGGCAGTGTAACCTTACGCATACTAGACGTGATCCATACTCCTCCTCTGCCATCCCTTTTATAGAGTTTTCTTAGTGATTCCTTTCCCAAAACCTCATTAGATTATTTTTATTAAATTTAATTAGGAAAAATCTCCCCCATACACATGTCATCTGATCCCCTAGTTGCACCAGAAAATCCATTTATTAATTAATTAGTTTTTCCTATTTCCCTCACCCACCTAAAAGCATTCCTAAAAACGCTCCTTGGTGTCTCTTTATTCCTTTACAATTCTTAAATGATTGATGCCTTTCCTAAAACCTAGTTGAGTTCATAATTAGAAGGTTCCAAAGACTAGATTCCCTACTATGTTAGACATTCCCCTTTTCCTTAAGTTTGCCCTTTTCTTCTAAGTTCATATTTAGCAAGTTTAGATATAAACAACAATTTACCCTTTTAATAAATTAATCCTCCATTAAAATTTTACTTTAATTATTAATGATTGAATTTTCTTTACCCCCTTCTTGTTACATGTCTATTTAGTTTTTTTTTGTTCATGGGTTCTACTTAGACCTAGGTTTTAAATTCACTGGGCTGGCGACAGTTCTTAAGGGAAAAAAAAATGTCATTAAACTTTACTCATAACATCATTCATTTTAAGGCTGACCAGGTCCTAAGGAGACATAGTTTTCTAGGTACCAGGTTCATTAACTTACCATAGATAAAATCATGACGTGCCCTTCAGGATGCACTACGTACTCCAAGGGTGCCACTCGCCTGCATTCTGGTTTTATTTATGTGACGTGCCCTTCAAGACACACTACGTACTCCAAGTGTGCCACTCTCCTCTTGACTGAATTTGGTATACGTCTAACCCCTGGAGTCAATACTCCATCAGGTGACTTTGTGGGAGACTAAGGGCCTCTAAGGAATAAGGACCCTACCTTATTGTGTGCCCCTTAGAATCATCGTGAGCGACTGTCACAATATTCCCTCACGACATCGTGAATCTCTTGAACTAGGTAATAATTAACCTACAGTTCGAGCCACGACGGGAGTGCTAGTAGGTTGCGGTAGGGATGCTACCACACCTCTCCCTCAATGTCTTTGGTTGTCGTGCATGACCCCTTTACTCCTATGTGAGTCTGGTTAGAAAGCTACCATCATCCTACATCCATCAACAAAATGTGTTAGCTATAACAATCAACATCATAATATCTAGTCATATGTCACATCTTTAATATCAAGAACATTCAAACCATAACAATCCACTCTCTGACTCGATCTAGAGTCCAAGGAGATCCATCAATGCCATCGACATCCTCTAACGTCCAGAGTCCTGCACACTCAGGAAAACCAGTCAATAACACTTTTCGATATAAATATAACAAGATAACACATCATCATATCCTCAACATCTCATAATCATAATAAAAAAGGTCAATATATATATGAATCAGATCACTTGCACGCAAGTGTCCTCAAAGAATAAGTGCAACAAGGTGTGCACAAGAGTGGGATGTTACACAGGGTTTAGGGAATCCCTGCTTCACTGCTAAATTGAAGAGCTTGTGTATGTGAGGGATAAGGATTGGCCCTCCGATTTTAAAAATTTCAGCTTGGTAGCCTTCAATGTCCTTATCTTTCCCATTTGCAAGTCGCTTAACCATGAACTCTATGTCATCTAAAGAAAAAACTTCTTCCTTTGTAGGGACAATAGGAATGGTGTCCATGGAATCATGGAACTTGTAAAGAATTTTAAGGTAGGAATTCCAATCCCTTAAGGGAATCCTATTATTTTCTTTAGTATTTCATTTTAGAATTTGGCTCTAGAACTTCTTAGGATCCAACTTATATAGTTGTGAAAGTTGTTCTTTCCTTTTATTGACATAGTACCTTTTTTTCCTTTTTAATTAGGGTTTTGTACATATTGATCTTATCAAGTTTTAAGGACTCATTAGAAGCATCCCTAATGGATTTCCTAGCAATTTTACATTCTTTATCATACCAAGGGTTGGTCATTCTATTATTCTTTTTATAGGACACCTCGAAAGAGAACTTGTTAATAGAAGTGGAAAGGGTAGTTGTAATATTATGATAGAGTTCTTCAATGTTGTCCTTATAAGTTAGGCGATTTAATTTTCTATTTAAATCCTTTAATAAAATGTCAACTTTACTTTTTTCAAAGCACAAATTCCTTTGATTATCAGAATTCTCTTCAATGGCGCTTCTATGCATGGAAGAGCTTAGAGTTAGGGTTAAATGTTTATGATCAGAGTCAGGCTCATGGTCATTTAAAAGGTCAAAAGTTTCTATTTGGTTGGAAATGGGGATATCATATATCGCATAATCTACAACACTACTACATAGCCCATGAATACAAGTCATCTGGTTGGATTTTGGCCACTTCATTACTCCATTGCAAATTATTAGGTCTTGAGAGTTTCAGAACTTGACCAACTCAGTACCAACAAATTCTCAATTAGGTCTTCAGATATTCTTTTGTAGGTATTAGATAAAACAAGGTCCTCATCTAGCCATTAAGGATTATGGTTGGAGTCATTACTTAAAAGAGTAGCTTGTTTAGTTGAAGTCCTAGCATTAAAGTCTCCTAGCAGGAGGATATTACCTTCATTTTTCAAACTATAAATAACTTGTTCTAAATTATTATAGGGAAAATTGTTATCTGGATTGTTTTTCTTATAAAAAGTAGAATTAATAGGTGTAAAATAACAAATTTCTATATACAACTTCTTAGCTTTGGTGTCTGAAATGTTTATCCAAATGTACCGATTGAGAGGGTTGATCTTATGAAGTTGAATGTGAGGAGAAATGCTCTTTCTAATATAACAAGCTATGCCTCCTATCCCTCTATGTTGGGATTTTTTGTTCCATGCCGACCACAAGACAAATCCTTCTATATTAGGGACCTTAGACTCCTCATGCTCCCAAGTTTCAACTAGACAGATAATATCAATATCACTCGATATACAACTTATCATAGGACCTTTGCACCATGGAAAGCCACGACAGTTCCAAAAACGGATCCCGAGTGTCCCAAATTCCTATTTATTATTATTCTTCTAGTTTCTATCCCTAACAATAACTTTTCAATTTCTAATTATTGCCCATTTTCCTTCTTTCCTGGCTTCTTTTACCTTTTGAACTTCCTTCCTTAATTCAACTTGGTCTTCAGAAATGAGGTCTTCATTTATAAATATTCTCGACCCTTTTAAGCTCAGAGATTTACTAAGTATGCTATATTTATGGTCATTACAACTTACTTTGACGCAGATCAACATATCTTTGTGATGAATTATTTTTCCTAGCCTCTTTGCTTCTATGAGGTAAGTTCTATCAATTTGTGATTTATTATTTAATTCTTCTTTTACTATTTCTAGTGTATCCTCCTCTCGTTGTTCTTTTATACAAAAAATTACGAGGTTCAAGGATATTTTGTTACGCTCATGGTCCATATTATCTTATTCATTTCCTCTTTGATGGGTTTGATATCCAATTTGTTTTCCATATTACTGAGGGTCAAATTGTTGGTTAGTTTTTCTTCTATCTCTTTAATCATATATCTCAAGTTGTGATTTTATTCAACCCCTCCTTCTTGGGTTGATTGTTTATGTTTTTCCATTACTTGAATCTTATCCTTCATTGCCTACAATTCACTCTTGAACCCTAAGAATTTATCATCTATCTGAGTTTGAATGGTATTATAATTGTTTTTATCAAACATTGCTTCTAGCTCTATTTGGAGTTTTACATCTCTTTCTTCACTCATTTTTTCTAATGTTTCTAACTCTATTGATTCCATATGATCGTAAAGGATCTCTAGGGTGATTTTGGGGGGCCTCCTATTGGCACAGGGGCAGACCCAGGGTTCAACGCTACAAGAGCGCACCAACAAAACCCCAACTACTAACCCTTTCGGAAACACCTGCGAAGCAGATGAAGTCTCACCCGAGGTAGAGGCAAGGGTGGTTGTAGGACTCAGGTGTCTGCAACCTTAGCTGGGACACATATCTGTGATTATAATACTTGATAGAGAACTTAGCACCGTTAGTTCATCATTATTTAACCAATATCTACTTCGCAGATAAAACTGAGCATCACAACATTCACCCAGATCTAATGTATCTAAGCACTTAGCATAAAGAAATAGATTAGATCTAGCATATTCAAGCACTAAGCACATTCACCTATGTCATATCTAGCATCCATATTCATCATAAGCACAAAGCATAAACATATCTCTCTATCTATCTATATCAAACACTTAGCAAATAACACATAAATACATCAAAACATCGCACAGAGCAGAATAACACAGTATTTATGTGGTTCACCCCCACCTTGGGGCTATGTCCACCAACTCTTCTTCTTTATTATCTTCAATCAGTCATTTACATGCACAGAGCCAAAAAAACCCTGCTCTGCATAGGACATAAGATCTGCGCAGCTCACTAGATCCTTCTTCCTTGCGTTACAACACAAAGCCCTTCACAGTCTGTTACAACCACTTGCACTTAGCTCTACAAGTTTCTCACAATATGCACAGAGAATCTACAAACCATACTTGCACTTCTCACTTAGCTTATCGGCCTCTCTACTTATGTCACCTAGCTACTTATTTATACTTAATAAAATAGGCCTAAACATGGGTAAACCCATGGGCTGACATGCCATACCCATTACATATTCCCAAATCCCAAAAAGGACCCAAAAAGGGGCCGAGATCCCACGATCTCTTCTTCATATTGTGCTCCATCTTCGACAGGTTGTCGAAGTCCCAAAATAGGTCAACTTGACCAAGGATCTCCCAAAACCTAATCAAGGGCCAACATGCCCCCAACACTCACTTGTGACTTGTCTCGAGTCACTCTGGTCTAAATAGTTCTTCTTTGAACACCTTGAGCTTGGATCGAGCTACTTCGACTTGTTGTTGCACTACAACCTCCTGTTCAACAAACTCTTGGATGATTGCATCGTTGATAGGTCCCTCTAGATGCTGTTCAACTATAGTAAAAACCTTCTCTAGCTCTGCTCCTTGGCCTTCTACCTCTTTAAACAATTGGTAAGCCTTTTCTTGTACAGGTTGGAGTTTCTGAGTTACCTCCATAACTCTACTCTGGATAGTGTGGATCTTCTGCTATGCAAAGCGTTGCTCTTGGGAGTGCTTCATTCTTTCCACAGCTGACAGGGGCTTCAACTGCACCTGTATCTTTTCAGCTTGATACTTCGCCTCTTGGAGCTGCGACTCTAGTGACTTCAATTCTGGGTTCTTCGTGAGTTGTTCATAGGTCTGGGCACTGTGATCAATGAGTTGTTTACATTTCAGGGTAAGAGCCTTTAGCCTTTCAAATGCTCTCCGGGGAGTTGCTTCTCTTTGGTCTCTTACATCTTGTGGGATCTCAGGTACAGTGCATAGCTCCAAATCTGCTATGCGTTACTGTAGCTGTTGGATGGATTCTGTGAGCTAGTTCACCTGTTGTGTAACTTGGTCTTCTGCCTTGATTTCTAAGACTATCACATAGAGAAGTGCTCTGTTGACCGCTTCTTTTACTTCAATTTGCTCTGCGAGCAAATGTTCCTTTTCTTGTTGTAGTTGTGCTTTTTCTTCATCAAACTTCGCTTGGAGAGAAAGCTTTTCCTGTTCTGCAGCACTGCGTTTCTCTACGAGTACTCCTTGTACTTGTGTCAAAGCCTAGGTGGCTCGCTCTGTTTCTTCCTATGCTCATCAAAGGCGAGCTTTGAATGTATCAGCTAGGCGGTGGTGTTGAGCTAGATCATCTCCTAATTTTGGTTCTCCCGACGCAGTGGAGACTATGCGACTAGACTATAGGGACTATTGTACCCCTCAGAGTTCAGTTTCAATTCAATCATGCATCTCCTCTTTCTTTGCATCTTGTTTCTCTGCTATTTCCAACGAAGTATCTTGTAGGGCTGCTATGAGGAATTCGAAGATATCAGAGGTGAGGACAGTCTACATCTTGGTCATGGTGGCCTTTGATTTCTTCCGAGAAGAAGGTTTCAGAGGAGAACCTTCCCTCTTCTTCAGGGTATCAACCTCGTCTCCTTGCTTCTGTTCGACTTATTTGTTATCTAACTCTTCGCCATCACCTCCTTTCTCTGGTGATATGGAAGCAGTCTTCACGGATGCATTGTATAATTTGTGGACCTCTTCGGTCTTCTTTGTCTTGCTAGGTCTAGGTGTATCCTGCGCTATTTATGGGCTGTCGATGTTGGATATCTCCACAGGGTCTGTTGGAATAAGGAGGTCCATTGACTAGTCCTTAGTGATCTCCTCCAATTCCTCCTCTGCTAACTTATAGTAGGATTGAAGTTGTTGCTTGTGTTCGTCGACGTGCACTGTGATGTAAATAAAATGTGGATTTGAGTTGAACTTCATCAAAGGCCTGAACTAGTGTAAAGTGTTTGGAGTCATGCGAGGCTCAAAATGTATGGCTATCTTCAGCTGATTGTAGTAGGTATGAAAAACAACATTTGACTGCCACTATTTATTCATATCACTTGAATACCATAGTGTACTGAACTTCACGGCCATTAGTTCAAATGGCTCAATGTCCAGGAAGGTTGCACCTTCTGGCATCTCCCGGGAAATAAAATCTATAAGGATTAGTATCCAGCTGAAATGAAATTCATATCCTTGATCCTGCACTTCTCTGTAGTCGAGTTCCAACTGGTTCACCAGGTACTTCACCCAGTTCATCTGAAGGCCTTCCGCACACTTCCCTACAAGGTCGACTACAAAATCGATGACTTGGGTAGGTCAGTTCTTTCATACTAAATTCCCTGCAATTAACTGATAGGAGAGGCGCACTGCGCCACTCTGGATAGAAACTACCTTGTATCCTCACATTCCCTTCTCGACATCGCCATAAGTGTCCTTGATCTTCTGTGCTAGAGCGCGATCCATGGATTTTCCAGGGTAAAAATCCTATGGATCAGGTCCTTGCATACTCAAGCTCATGATCCGATTGATCAACATCGAATCAACGGTTATACGATGGTTTAGCCACAAATAACCACCATGGTAACAATACAACAACAACTTGACACATGCATGCACCTCCTGGTGTCTTCTGAAGTGGGGAATCTTCATGACGTTCAACAGGGTGGACTGTGCGAGGTTCATAGTACACGACTGGGGGATTATCTTCAAATTCTTTCCCTTAGTTCGGGTCAGGTACTTATGTGGGGCGAGCATGTTATAGACTTTGTGATCTCCGAGGTTGAAGTCACTAAACTTCAACACTGCAATCTTATTTTGGTCTGCTCGAACTGCGCATATCCCCTTCGAGAGGTACACTGTAACCAAGGTGCATTTGAAATCTCTGGGCACACTGTCTCGATTTACCACGCCGCTCAGAGGTGGAATATAGGCGGGTAATATGGTCGGGATCAATTTGGCATTCACTAGATCAATTTGGCTCGCTTTTCATCTGATGGTTGGGATGGTCCGGCTCCGTGAGCAGTGGATGAAGAGGCTGGCATTCTTCTCATCGATGATGCTTGTACACTTGTAGACATTGACATGACTCTTTCAGTCATGTGGCCAATCAAAAATTCTTCAACAACTTTCTCTACAACGCTCAACTCGTCTGATATACACGCTCGGGGTTAACAATCTCTGGTTTGGAGGGTAACTTAGACACAATAATGGGATAGAGAGGAAGAGCGCGATGATCTCTGTGCAAAATCATCTTAGTCTGCGGGCTCAAACTCTCGGTTGGCAAAAGTGTTCTCAGTGCATGGTGCGATGGGATAAATAGGTAATGCGACAATGGGTCTCTTGCAATGGGTATGAATCCTTCATTAACTATGTTATGTCCGTTATGGCATGGTCCCAATGGTATGAGGATGAGCTTTCTATCCATAAATGTCTTTCTACCCATTCAGAGAATTGGTCTAATGGTTATAATGTCCCCAATGACTATATTGCTTCACCATGGCGAAGTTCCATGTGTTGCTGTTTTGATATCTCGACGAAACTCCAATTTTGTAAATTTTCCTTCTACGAGGTTCCCTCTAGAACCTTCTGCAACTTGTCGATCTTATCTCTCTTCTTACATAGATTTCTAGCCTTCTTCCCTGTGAACTTCATCTCGGTATGCCTTTTTTGGTTCTAATTCTTATCTTCTTATGACATGGTGACTTCATGCTGTTGAGATTCTTTCAAGGGTAATATTGTTTCTTTATCTGGGATAGGTACTTCAATATTTTGTGGGTCTTCTAGTGTTCTTGCAACTTCGACATCTAGGTTTCTGGTGTTAAATAGCTTCGATATGTTCTTTTGTTCTTCAATCAAGTGTACTGTAGTGTCCCCAAGGCCGAGCCCTTTGTAAATCTGGTTTATGAAATGAGTTGGAAATATGTGTTATAGGCTGGTGAGCCAAGTTTGTATAAGCCGGTGGGCTTATGTGATTGTTAGGCCAGAGAGCCTAAGGGTTGTAGGCCAAGGGCCTGATTTTGTACTTGTATGTATGAAACACATTAATAAAATATAAACATGGCCACGTGTAGGCTGACATGATGAATGAGTGATGGGGGACTAAGCATCCATAGAGAGGGCAAGGGATTAGGGGCTGGAAGGTAGGAACAGGGGGCTAAGTGTTAAGCCTAGGGGGCTTAAGCCTTGGGAATAATAATTTAATATCATTCCAAAAGACAAGTGAATAATATGTCTTATCCTAAGTTCTTTTGGGAAGGACAAACAACTTCCAAATGGAAGGAACACATGCTGAAGGAACGCATGAAGTTGCATGGGTGACAAATGTCAACCTTGGCCCATGCAAATAAAGGGCTGAGATGAGATGTGATGGGGGTTCCTCCTCCATTCTACCCGATCTTCTGAACAGTATGACCAATCCGACCTCTGCAAGAATACCCTGTACGCCCTTTGAACAAGAAAGGTCTGTGTGTTGATTCAGAATAACTGGTGTTAATTTCTGAAAAGCCGAAGCATCCTCTGTCTAAGCATCGATCCTATGCATGGAGTCTTGTCCGAAGCCATATCTGTGAGACCATCCGCCATTGTTGAACCTATTGGAAAGCCCGTGTCTGTTTTCCCCATTGGTTGTTGTGGACACACAGTGCTGGACTGCGTGGGGCTTGTTGGCCATTTGTACAACACTCTCTCCAGGTGAGAGAGGTGATTGAGGTTGGAAGAACAGGTTGTTGGCCTGTGAGCGATTCTCTCTAGGTGAGAGAGTGTACAGAGGAAGGAGAGAACTCCTAGAAGGAACCCTATAGCTACCACAGAGCTCGGAGACTTCCGGTCCGGTCTGTTGCTGAAACCCAAGGCAAGGGAGGTTAGCAGCCGAATGACTATCTAGGTGATAGTGAAGGTGTATACTCCTGGGGTGGAACATGCATGTGGGGAAAGAGAGTTTGTGGGAAGTGAGTATGAGTGGTTATTGGGAGAGAATTCCTTCCTTGTGACTGGGTGTTTTCCCTGTAACCTCAACCTAGCCTAGGATTCCTTGCCTTGGGATGGAGCTTAGTCCTAGCTCAGGGGGACCCACTGCTGAGCTGATGAGCAGTGTGGTCTAAGGCTGGGAGGTTCGTGGAAGGCCTACACCTGGTTGGTGGAACTACTATTGTTTCCAAGATAAGTACCAGATGATGTTTTAATTTATGTTTCTACATATCTATGTATTTATAATTATCATGTATTCTGCTGTGCATATGAATTAATGCTAATGCCATGTTTAAAATTATGATAGAAGTAATTCTTAAGACTTACTCTGAGCTCTAAATGTGTTTCATTGCTTAAATGCATGTTGTTTTATAATCCGAGAGTGAGTGTTATATTTCTGCAAAGTATGGTAACAGAATGGAAAAAGGGCGTTAAATAGCTTCGATATGTTCTTTTGTTCTCCAATCAAGTGTACGATGCTTCTAGTCATGGATTCTTTTAACTCTTGCTTATTCTCCTCTAAAACTTCTTCTTCTTCTTGCCTTCTGGCCTGATCTCTCTCAATCCAAGGTTTTCCTAGTAGCATGGTAAATGGGGCACTGTTCTCAATAAATTTAATAATCTCAAAATCTTCCTCTGTCAAAGTTCCATTGGCATTCATAGTATCTGGGTGAGATTTCCACATAGGTTTATCCACTTTCCTTTGAATATTCCTATTCCTCCTAATGAAGGAATCATAGCAGGCCTCCCTATAGCTTCCCAAGTTCTTGTTGTCATGATATTCACCTGCATTTCCTCATCTAGAACACAGTCATTGTCGAAGTCTCCTATTCTTGCTTCAAGGCATTCTTTTTCTTTGAAGATCTCTGATAATCTGACATGTCGGTGGTCATTCAGGGTTTCTTTCATCTATAACAATACTTTCTCTGATTCTTTTTGAGATTCTATCATAATCTTAGTTTCTGGATCTGCCTTAGGGTTTTCTTGGTTCATATTCATTCTTTCAACCTTAGCAATCATTCTAGGGCAATACAATAATTCATGGTTCATAGATTTACAACAAAGACAACTAAGTCTTCTCCCAGGGCATTCCTTAGCAAGATGTCCCGGTCTTTTGCAACCATAACAGAGGGTTAATCCTCTCTTTCTTTTAAATGATCCCCATCCTTTCCTGTACTGCGCACTAGGATCATGGTAGCTAACCTGCAAACATTTATTTCTAGGATCTTGCATACACTTATTAGTCCAAACATTCTTTCTATGCATAGGTATAACATATTTTTCACTATTCTTATCAGATCTACTCATATCAAACCTTCTTTCATCTATTAATGCCCTAGTTATCAAGCTAGGATAGAATCTATCAAGCATACCTAGATCCATACTGTTGAAACAAAAATTTCCACCTATCTTACTTCTACAGAGCACAAAACTTTTAGATATAGAAATTTTCAATATTCTTATCTTTATCAGAGCATAGAGCTTTCAGATCTTACCTCTTTTAATAAAAAGTCTCACTTTTACTTTTCTCAGAGCACAAAGCTTTCAGATCTTACCTCTTTTCGTCAGATCATACTTCTTTTCCTTAGCACAGATCTTTTCAAACTAATTAGAGTATTGCACACTAGAGAAACAGATCTACGCATAGAGCTTTCACAATTTCAGATTGGATATTTGCACAAAGCTTCTTCTTCCTCAGTTCGCAGCAATTATAGTTACAGGTCGGATCTTTGCACAAAGCTTCTTCTTCCTCAGTTCCTAGCAATTACAGTTTCATTTCGGATCTTTGCATAGAGATTCTTCTTCCTTAGTTCCCAACAATTACAGTTTCAGTCCCAGCAACAGAACCATTTGTTGGCATAGGGGCAGACCCAGGGTTCAATGCTACAAGAGCGCACCAACAAAACCCTAACTACCGACCCTTTCGAAAATACCTGCGAAGTAGATGAAGTCTCACCTGAGGTAGAGGCATGGGTGGTTGCAGGACTCAGGTTTCTGCAACCTTATATGGGACACATATATGTGATTATAATACTTGATAGAGAACTTAGCACCGTTAGTTCATCATTATTTAACCAATATCTACTTCGCAGATAAAACAGAGCATCGCAACATTCACCCAGATCTAATGTATCTAAGCACTTAGCATAAAGAAATAAATTAGATCTAGCAGATTCAAGCACTAAGCACATTCACCTATGTCAGATCTAGCATCCAGATTCATCATAAGCACAAAGCATAAACATATCTCTCTATCTATCTATATCAAGCACTTAGCAAATAACACATAAATACATCAGAACTTTGCACAGGGCAGAATAACACAATATTTACGTGGTTCACCCCCACCCTGGGACTATGTCCACCAACTCTTCTTCTTTAATAGCTTCAATCAGTGATCTAAATTATTATCTTATTTTAGGTGCAACAAGGAAATGAACGATAGAGAAAAAGAGCTTGAAAAAGCTTCTATGATTTTTTTATTTTTTAATCTTTCTCTTACACTTTCTAACTCCAACCTTTAATCTAACAAGTTCTCTATCACTTCAGTCGAAATATTCTGTGCTACATTGTTTAGTGTTTCTAGAAGATTAGGTCTATATTTTAATCAACAAGGTTCTTTTTTTTCAAAAGATTGGCTATATCTTTGAATCAACCAGAAATGTGAAGTAAACATTGAAAGTGCGAATTCCTATAACTCTTTGTATTTGTTCTCAAAATAATATATTTAATATTATATTATTAAAGTTAAAATCATTTAATTCATTATATAATAATGATAAAATAATAATAATTATTATAATATATAAATATTATATATATGATTAATATAATAATGATAAAATAATAATAATTATTATAATTTATAAATATTATATATATGATTGATTTGATAGATTAAATAATATATTTAAGATATGATATCTAATGAGAAAGTTATATGTTACAAGTTAAAATCTAACCAATATATTTGGGTTTTTAATGTTGTACACTTTAATATAAAACTTATAAAACTTTGAAAAATTAAAATATTTTTTTCTTAAAATTTAAGAAATGTTTAAATTTAATGTAAAGCTATGTTAAGTTAGAAAAGGTAACAATTCCTCTCATATCATAAAGAAAACTTAGGTGATCTAGATAAAACTATATAAGTAGGAAAAGAACCAATTGAGAAATAAAAAACTAAAATGTAACCAGTAAAAAGATTATTGCACAAGCCTTGAATTAAAAAACTTTATGCTAGAAAATTTATTGCACAAGCCTTGAATTAAAAAAATTTATGCTAGAAAATAAAGCACAAGTCTATATGTATCTATTACATGGTGGGACATTGTTATTAGTGAATTGTTATTAGTAAATTTGCAATGCTATCAACTTATTCTATTATAACATGAGAGGCTACATGAAAATATATAACAAAAAGAATTAAAAAAAAATATTTAATTGATTTTAAAAACATTAAAATACTGACATATATACATTTATAGATTAAGTGGAAAGATATTATTATCAGTGGATTAAAATATTATTACCAGTGGATTAAAGTAATGGTGAGATATCATATTAGAAAACAAGGTCAGTATATATCATATTTATATATTTATTATAATATATAAATATTATATATATGATTGATTTGATAGATTAAATAATATATTTAAGATATGATATCTAATGAGAAAGTTATATGTTACAAGTTAAAATCTAATCGATATATTTGGCTTATTAATGTTGTACACTTTAATATAAAACTTATAAAACTTTGAAAAATTAAAATATTTTTTTTGTAAAATTTAGGAAATGTTTAAATTTAATGTAAAACTATGTTAAGTTAGAGAAGGTAACAATTCATCTCATATCATAAAGAAAATTTAAGTGATTTAGATAAAACTATATAAAGAGAAAAAGAACCAATTGAGAAATAAAAAACTAAAATGTAACTAGTAAAAAGATTATTGCACAAGCCTGGAATTGAAAAGCTTTATGCTAGAAAATAAAGCACAAGTCTATATGTATCAGTAAAAAGATTATTGCATAAGCCTTGAATTGAAAAGCTTTATGCTAGAAAATAAAGCACAAGTCTATATGTATCTATTACATGGTGAGACATTGTTATTAGTGAATTTGCAATGCTATCAACTTATTCTAAAACTAAAATGTAACCAGTAAAAAGATTATTGCACAAGCCTTGAATTGAAAAGCTTTATGCTAGAAAATAAAGCACAAGTCTATATGTATCTATTACATGGTGAGACATTGTTATTAGTGAATTGTTATTAGTAAATTTGCAATGCTATCAACTTATTCTATTATAGCATGAGAGGCTACATTGTAACAAAAAGAATTTAAAGAAAAAATACTTAATTGAAGTTAAAAACATTAAAATATTGACATATATATATATATTTATAGACTAAGTGGAAAGATATTATTATCAGTAGATTAAAGTAATGGTGAGATATCATATCAGAAAACAAGGTCTTCCTCAAATTTGCAATGTTATGAAAATTACCATGACAAAATAACAATTAAAAATATTACAATTAGTTAATTGATATAAAAATCCTAATTTATAAAATAAAGTATCAACCTACATTGTTTCATAAATGTAGTTATAATTGGATTAAAGCAACTATAAAATTAACTAGTTATAATTGAAAAAAAAAAACAAAACATATCCAAGTTTAACAAAGTTGCAATGTTATCAACATAATCACAGTGAAAGAAGCATTCAAATATTTATGAAAGAATCATGCAATTTCAAATAAGGCCTTTCATTTCTCATTGCTAGGAAATTGAGACAATGGTGGTATATAGAGCCCATAATAATGATAGTGCCATGAAGGACAATTCTTCTTAGGTAGATATTTTTTTTGGAACAATTTCTGAAAGGAAAGCATGGACATTTAATCTATGATAAAAATAAATGTTAAGAAAAATTTTCTATGTTCATGTAGAAATCCTCAAGGAAATAATCTTGCATAGGAGTACATTTATTTTCCATGTTTACATATTGTGAAAAGTTAGGAAAAACACTAAAGTGGTATGTAAAGTGGTATGTAAAGCTATGGCATATGTAAGCATTGAAAGTATTTTCTTTGAAAGTTTAACTTAAATGAATGATTAATAATAAAAATAACACAAATATGTGAAATATGAAAGATTTAATGAGATTAGATTTCTAATGTTTTCTTTGTGAATTCATTTCTAAATATAGGGTTTTTTGAAAATTGTTTTCATTTGGTGTATGCATTATGGATCGTGGGCACTACTCTAGGAATGGAGGATTATGGACCACATGGAGTAGTGGCAACGAATCAATCAATAGTCTAGATGGAGGATCATGGATCTCTTGACATATGTGATTCATATGGCAGCGATTGAGTGCATAATCTAGTGGATCAATGGTTTTCCCATGCAATGAAGACCTATTTACATCTTATGCTGACCATTTGTAGCAGTGTATTTTGTTGGAGATCCCTCTCTTGCATTGTTGTTCCTCATGGAGGCCATGGTAAACGAATCCAAAATACTTGATGTTGGTAGTTATGAAGATGAGAGAGGACATTGTTGTTTCAATGATTGGGCAGTCAGGATAGTGCAGGGGACCTGTGACCCGTCCTAAAAGATAAAGTTGTGGGATAATCAAATACATACTTGTGTTTCTAATGGACATGAGAATCATGGATCGACCTCGTTCATTAATGATGTGAATAATGTTTGGTATTGGTGCACTTGTTTACTTGGCAACAATGATGGACTACATTATATATGAGTTTCGCATGTTGGTCAAGTTCCATGGTGGAGCATAGAATTATAACCATCTCATAGCTCGATTCCATGGTGCTTGAGAGGCCGATTTCATGTAGTATGGATAATCTAGTGGGTTGTGGATGCTCATAGGTTTCTGAGATTGGTTAAATGTTATTGTTGTGGAAGAATAGACTAGCATTTAATATCTTTGGTTCAAGAAATTGGTGGAAATATTTATGTATAATAGTTAATTTTGAATTCTGAATTGACTAATTATAGTTGGAGTAGAAATGTGATGCACTTTTATTTTTTTTCAAAGATACATTTTAGGTTTGTTTTTTATTTTTTGGGTTTGGAATTGATTACATATAAAGGAGAGTATGGATATAAGACTTTATTTAGACATGAATATCCTTGGTTTTGTAGTTTGTTGGTGTAAGGTCACCTAGGTGACACAATTAAAGAGGCATGTTGTATTCCAAATGGGTAGGTGTTTATCTCGAAGTCAAGTTTAAGGGGAATTTTAGGTAATTAAGTTAACCTTAATTTAGCAAGTGTATCAAGTGCCCTATTGTTTATTTGACTTGGTTGGATTAGCCTAGATGAATAAAACATATTTTTTGAAGATTGATTTTCTCAATGATCACTTGTGATGGATAGAAACATGATAAGTCAAAAAAATTAGCCCAAACAATTGTTTCAAATGTTACACGTAAATTAACTAATTCCATGCTAGCCAAAAGTTTTTCGTGAAGAAAAAAGATAAAAACACGACAATAACTTTAGTGTTCATTTTCTATTTTCCTTATAAAGAATGATCTCTTTATCTATTTTCATGATTAAATTATTATAATAAATCTAAACTAATTTAGTGTTCATTTTCTATTTTCCATATAAAGAATAATCTCTTTATCTATTTTCATGATAAAATTGTTATAATAAATCTAAAATCGGGAAAGTCTTTGATATATTCAAGTTATGTAGTTAATTATCAAATATGTGTGGAATAGAGACTCTGTATTTTTGCATATCATTTTTCCTCATCTTAGTATTTATTACACATGACATGAATTGGTTTCAAGTAAAATAAACTAATGGATATTTGAATTCATGGAAAACAAGGAAGAGGATAGCCCTTAGAGTTGTGAAAATATTTGTGTACTTGTACAACTAGTTTGATCCTTGTTGGCAGCCGCCAATGATTTTCGATTCTTTTTGTTTTAAAGTCCCCACAAAGAGATTATGTCTTTCTATAGTTTTCATCAGCTTTAATTTGTAAATGTTTATGTTTTTGAGTTTCGAAGCAATGGTTAGGTTAAGCTTACCTTATTGAGTTTTCGTTTGCATTTTCGTTTGTTTTGTCTCAAATTCATGACTGTAAGAATGAATTTAAATATAAAACTTGGTCTTGGTTACATATCTTTTACCTTAGAAATATCGTTTTAGAAGGCACCCATACATGGTTTAAACTCAAGTCTTATGAACTTATTGATTAATACACTATCAAAATATTTATGTATTATGGGTACCTTAACTTCATTGGTTCTATAGTTTATTGTTGATTTAATTTGTGAAATGTTAAATGCACAAAAGCATTGGTCAATGGTTGATATAGCTTTCATGAGATAAATTCTCATATCAACATTCATTTCAATTGGTACAAGCATGTTGTACCTACGTTTTAAATTTACTTTTCTAGCCTGAATATTAATGAGATCTTTCATTATGCGAATTGGGGTTTTGTACTATGGAAGGTTTAGCACTCATCATGGGAAATGGTTCTTAGTTTTACTAGCCCTCTATTTTTCGATTTCCCTAAATCTTATTTCCAATTTATGACATTCCCCAAACTTTGCATTTTTCGTGCCATTACAATTCGCTTAGACCTGTCTCTACTGCTCATCCGTTGGAAACCTAAATCTATCCCTTGTGATATCTATTGTCTCCTTGTCATAGTGGAAATGGAACCCATGGTTCGTATCGAGCCGAATGAATGCCAAGCTCTTCTGTCCCATGATGATGCCATAGACGAATCGGAGGCTCATGGGTGGGATGTGTTCCTCAAAAATTTCGAAGGCTACAATCTCCAGGTTGCACATGATTTTTCACATGCTTTCGATAGTTTTAGGGCCAAGGTCAGGGATGTACAGTTAGAAATAACAAAGGATTTCATAAGAAGGGCGACATGACTTCCATTGAAAGGCGAAAAGTGGTTTATGAACGCTAAGATAGATGATGTCCCATGGAGTTTATTCATGGCTTCCCACAAATCCACTTGTTGTACAAAAGGTATTCCCATTGCTTTTCTAAAACCTAGATGGCACAGTCTCGTTTTAATTTTAAAACAATTCGTTATATGTGAAGGCCAATACGGGATGGTTTTTCTGTACCACATTCGGTTGCTTATGCTTTTCATAGGTTTTGAGTTGCATATTCCTTTCTACCTATTAATGAGCCTTTACAAAATGGCTAAGTGCTATAAGTGATAGAGCACAAATTCTCTGTCTAGTTTGTTTCATCACAGACTCATTAAGATATTGTTGGTTTCTCACCTATCACAAATCGGTGATAGTTGGGAGGGTTTCTTGATCTGAAATGGCTTCACCCGGGTCGATGATATAGTCAGCCCTCATTTAATTGTAAACCCCAGTTTGGACAGACCAATGATCGAAAGCTAGGTCCTCAATTCACTTGATGGCTCTGAATTCAATGAACCAACTTCTATTGTTGATGAAACCCCTTTGGATAAGGAATTACCATGTAGATTTTCACCTAGAAGATCTTTGGAACATGTAATTACTGAATTAAAAGAAAAATATCACTCTGTGCCTATGAACGAATCCAATGTGAACAATAGCGATAAACATTTTGTGAAGAATTTCTTTGGATGAAAGAAACAACAGAGTTCGGATTTAAATTTTAGGAATAAAAAGGATGGTCGTTTGATTTCTAGAAAACTAAGAAATCGAAAGAGTAATCATCTGAGATCGATCGATCCGATCGATATTGATGATCAGTGTTCAGATCGTGAAATAGATGATTTCTTGGCTCGTGAAGACCCATAAAATCAATGTCTTGGAAAAGAGGTTATTACCCAGGTTGAAAAGTATGACGTCGTGTCAAATTTACCCCCATGTCTCAAGGGAAAAGAAGGTTTTTTAGGTATCGGTCACAACCTAGAACAAACCACAGGTAAAAATGAAGCACCCATTGTCTAATGTGTTCCACGTCGGTCTGCCACTACCCCAGTTCACTGTGACAACTACCTCGACTAGATAAAGCGTTATTATAGAGATATTCCCCTCTTACAAGCTCAAGTTAAATGCTTGGTTGCTCAGAGTGCCCTATTGGAATGAGAGAACTTTGACTTGAAGGCACACAAAGAGAGGGAAAACAAAAGATCCAAGAAGTCTAGGAGTATCATAATAAAAAACACAACCAGTTTCAAAGCCATTATAAATTCCGAACTGTCAGATCCTTCTTTTTCTAATTTCTGATGATAAAACAATTTTGTTTTCATTTTATTCCATTCTATTATAAAAAAATAAAATAAGGAGATTTGATTTGATTTCATTTGCTAATAATAAGACTAGCTACATAATCTATGATTCTGGAGCCAGTCTCTTTTTAATAATAATTAGTATTGTTATCTGAATATCAAATCGGTTTTTCTATCTACAGGAAATGGATGATTATGATATTGATTGCATGGACAAAACACCTTGAATTATACGATGAATTATTCAAACAGTTTCTGCCTCTTTACGTTTATAAAAATTTGGTTTATTTTTGACAAACCAACTCATGCATGAGTGGTTTCTATGTTTCACTATTTTTGTAATATTATCTAATTTTTGTCGATTCAACTCTATCTTGTAGGGTAAGAGCATTTGAATCCTGAACTAGTTTAAATACTGGTCACTCTTAGTAGTGAGGGCATCTTTGGTTTGGACATATTATGGATAGATGACTTTCAAGAATGATATGGAGAAGATGTTCACTCCTTGGCTTTAGACCAACGTGGCTCTTACCCATTATGCTTTTCCTTTATCTTATGGAATGTTAATAGGTTTATACAACTTTAGTCTTATCATCGTATGATATTTCATATTATTTCAACACTTTAAATATGTCCATAATTTACTATCCTATATTACATCTGTGATCAATATTTCATTTAAATATCAAGGATTTATGATGGATATTGGATAGTGTATTACATGAATGCTTTGTGTTAAGTTTATTTTATTATAAGTGTTCATCATTATAAGATCACCAGATCTATATATTTATTTGTTTACTGTTATATTCTTGTTCCAAAATACCTTTGACTTTGTTTTGGGAATGTTGGCACTATTCTATTACGGGTTTTCCTCATAGGAAGGATAACTAGGAGCTTGAATTGCGCAGGGACATAGACTTAGTTTAGTTGATTAATTGCAGGTTAGTGTATTCTTATTTTTGTTCTTTAGTTAGTTTATTCATCAATGAAATAAGAATAGCTTAAATTAGCTTTGACTGTTAATCTGTTCTTATTTCAATTGTGTTTGAATTAGTATTCTTCAGTTTTTTTGTTAGGTTTTAAATATTAAACAAATTGTACGTGCTTTCTTTATCTACTTCATAAACACTTCCAAAAAACATCTGTTTCACAAGATATCTAGTAAATCTCGCAAAATTGTATATACATTGTTTATAATCATATACACATAGTCATTTTCCTTTTGTGATATTTGTAATTATTAAATTTATATCCTTAGTATTACATCTTTTTATATTAGTTTCCTTTCTTTTGTTATTTTTAGAACTTTAGTTGGCTAATGGAGCCATTAAAACCATCAGGCCATTTCATCCCAAACGACATGGGTTATTTAGACAACGCCGGTCCGTATTTGACCTTCTAGTTGACAGTGTGTCAATTATGCCTGCCAACAAATGGCGCTAGAAAGAGGGCTTGAATTAAATTGATGGCACGTGGAGGTCGCAAGACTCCTCCCCCACACACTCACACTCCTATTGTAACGTGTAGTCGATCAGAAAATAACATTACACTTGAAAAAACAACTACCTCAAACGATAACCCTGATATTCTCGTTGAACCAGTGACACTAGTTCCTCAAGGGGTCGACGTTCAAGAAATGGTTTGTTAGTCACCCATAAGAACTCATAGTGCCTTAGCCCATATTAGACAACTCGACAAGCCACTTAATCATCCTCTTGACTTCATGGATATCCAACAACAACATCAAGGCACTGATCTTGCCCAAAACCCTTTAGGTGGAAATACTACCAATCCTACTGAAACACTCATCCCTGGAGCAGGAGGATCTGTATTCCACCATCTCCACCTAATTATTATCCATCCTCTTTAGGAGGAGGGTCTTTAGATGAAGGCAACTCTTCATCAGAACCATATTAGCCTTTGACACCACCAACTCCCATAGAAAACCAAAATAATCCTGCCAGACGTTGGCTCGATCAAGATGTCATGGTTGTACCTAGACCCCAACACCCATTACCTAAGCATCCAGAGAAATGGCTGCCTAAATTCGATCCAAATTCAAAGAAATCCATTGAGGATCACATGAAGAAATTTATGTTGGCCATTAGACTCCGAAATGTTGAAAACGAGGATGTACTATGCAGATTATTTCCTTATACTTTTGAGGGAAATGCCTCCAAATGGTATTTTTCTCAACAGCCCCAGACTATCGTCTCTTGGGACAACTTCGAAACTTGTTTCTTGGAAAAATTTGGAGATGATAAATCTCTGGAAGTCTTGGTTATGGAACTCTCCAGCTTAAAAATGAATCCTAAGGAAAAAGTAAAGGAATTTAACCAAAGATTTCTGACGTTAAAGAAAAATATCCCTGCTGATTCGATGCCCGCATAAATTTTAATTGTTGCATATTATGCTAAAGCCTTGCACAATAACATAGCTATATGGGTTAAAAGGTCCAAGAAAAACACTTTTTTTGAATCCTTTGAGGAGGAAATTCAAATTGAGAAAGATATCTTGAGCTTAAAAGATAATCTTAATAGTGAAGCTGAAACATCCTCGTCCTCCAAAAGGAAAACATGAATTCTCAGTAGGCCTCCTCAAAATAAAAATCAACAAGAAACTTTAGACTTAGAGAGCTTGCAGAAAGCTTTCCAAAAATTGTCCAATCAAGTCGTCAACTTGAAGAGATCAGTCGAGGAGGCATCCACAAGCAAAGGATGTTTCAAACCTCCTTTCAGAAAGTCTTTCCCTCCCAACTGGCCAAACTCGACCACAAAAGGTCTAAATTTCAAAAGTTTACAGTATGCTTTGTAAAATATCTTAGAAGCACATGATAATTCTGCTTTCGTTCCTCCTAAAAATTATGATGACGCAGATGAGGAAGAGGTACCAAAAGAGGAGGACTCATCTCCCCCTATTTTCAGTCACTTGTCAGACAATATCTTCCAAGCAAATTTTGAAATTGTCCACCCCTAAAACAAAAGAAGAAAAACACAAAACAAACCCCCTTCTAAAGTAAGTAAAAATGTGTTTATGAAACAATCAAAGAAAACTAAAATTAAACAAAGCTTAGCAGCCCCAGTTTTACAATATGATTTAATTGAAGATCTAAAAAAATTGAGGGATAATATTTTTGTTTTTGAACTGCTGAAATTTCCCCTTATTTTGCAGAAAATGCTTCAAAGCATAGCTGAAAACAGTAAAAAGAATGATCCTAGAAGCAAGAAATCAACATAAATTGATTCAAATGTAGCTAAAAATGTCCCAGCTAAAAAGACATCTAAAACTCTAGACAAAAGGGACTTAGCAGAAAAAACTGTAGCAAATGTAGGAAAAACTGTTTTAGGGACATCAACAAAAAATCAGCAGAATTTTGCTGTTAACACTCGGAAAAATGTCCCTCCCTTTTTGTTAACCTTCGAAATTTTTAATAGGAATGTACATAATTGTATGACCGATTCTGGTGCATCATCAAACTTGATGCCTCTATCTGTATGCCAAAAAATTAATGCAGAAGTTAAACCTTCTGATCTCAAAATCATCTAGCTAGATTGAACAAACGTTAAATTAATTGATGAGTTTAATAATGTGTTGATTAGACTATCATCCAATCCTAAATTCCATAAGATACTTGATATTATTGTTGTTTATATCCCTAAAGTTTATGGCATTTTTTTAAGTAGGGATTGGTCAGAACAGTTGCACGGTTACTTTGCCACAGATTGGTCTCACTTGTGGATTCCTGAAAATGGACAGCCCAACAAAATTAGGATAAACAAATAACATTATCTCAAGCATACTGTAACGGATTTGAATGATACAAATGATCCTTTCATTACATCTGAAAATTCATTTGAAACACAAGGAATGGATACCTTCTTTGGTAATTTCATGACCAAATTTTTTTCTATCACTAATCCTAGGCAGCAATCTGAAGTTACAACCTATACTCATACACCAACTTTACCAAGTATGCCAAGTACTACTGACAACACACAGATCTGGTCCTTATACTTTGACAGATCCAAATCCAAAGAAGGAGTAGGTGTTGGTTGTGAACTCATCGATCCTATAGGTAATAAGACTTTTATTGCTTGCAGGTTAGAGTTTGAATGTACTAACAACACGGCCGAGTATGAAGCACTACTACAAGGACTTAGGAAAGCACTGGATATGGACGTGCAAAATTTGATAGTATTTGGTGATTCATAAATTGTGGTTAAGAAGGTAAGAAATGCCATACATTGCTTATCACCACATCTAAAAAGATACCAAACTGAGGTATGGAGTTTGATGCATAAATTTTCATCATTTAACATAAATTCCATTCCCAGATTAAGTAATTCAGAAGCTGATTTATTGGCCAATGTTTCTTCTAAACTATTGCCCACTGAAGGTCTTTCCCCTAGTGCATTTTCAATTGAACTGTTGTTCAATCTGTTGATCCCAGATAACATCACAAATTGTATAGTATTCGATGATGACCAACATATCATCAACTTTTTTCATATGGAAGACACCTTCAGAGGTGCAATCATTGATGAAGGCACTCATGACGAGAACCTCCAAAAATTCATGGTAATATCTTATCCTTGATCTCTTGAATCGACATCCGAGCTGGTAAACTCTATCTCCATATTTGTTGTGATATTAGAGAAATTTTATGACTTGGATGATAAATTTAAAGGGGCAGTAAATTGTAAAACTAACAGTTCCTCTCTGATCTATGAAACGATTAATTTAGGAACAAGGGATAATCCTCAAAACATTAATTTGGGAAAGGGATGTTCCGAGAAAGAAAGATCCTCTTTTATAAAGTTATTTAAATAATTTAAACACTTTTTTTCTTAGACGTGTGATGACTTGAAAACATTTGACCCCAACATCATACAACATGTAATCCCCATGAAATCCCAGACTCAACCTTTTCAATAGAAATTGAGGAAGATGCATCCTAAATTAGAACCCACTATTAATGAGGAACTAAACAAATTATTAACTGCAAATATAATTTTCCCAGTTAGGCACACACAATGGGTGTTTAATTTAGTCCTTGTAAGAAAAAAAAGTGGTGAAATTCAACTTTGTGTAGATTTTCGAAACTTGAACCAAGCATATGATAAAGACAACTACCTTGTTCCTCCAATGGAACAAATTCTACAACAGGTGTCTGGTTCCGAAAGACTATCTCTGCTAGATGGTTTTTCGTGATACAACCAGGTCCTAATGTCTCCCTCAGACCAGTTTAAAACCACCTTTCATACCTCATGGGGCACTTACGCCTACAGGAAAATGCCCTTTGGACTGATAAACGCCGGTGCCACTTTCTAGAGAGCAATGGATATTTCTTTTTGTGGCCTCATTAACTAGTCTGTCGTGGTATATCTTGATGATGTCATCGTCTTCTCTAAAAACAAGAAAGATCACTTGTCTCACCTTAGGACTATCCTATAATGATGTTGCAAGTTCAACATATCTCTTAACCCTAAGAAATCGGTCTTTGCAGTAGAGAAATTCAAATTGCTTTGATTTATAGTGTTTAAGGATGGAATGATAAACGACCCTGAAAGAACCCAAGCTATTGCTAAACTCCCCCTTCCTTCTTCCAAAAAATCCATGCAGTCCTTTTTGGGAAAGATTAATTTCGTCAGAAGGTTTGTCCCAAGCTTCTCAGAAATGGTTAGACCATTACAAAATTTAATTAAAAATATTGTTTTGTATCATTGGGGATCATAAGAAAGTCAGGCTTTTGATTCAATTATAAAAGCAATAATATAGGCCCCTTCCTTGATGAGTCTCGATTTTTCTCAGGATTTCACTCTTTACACCTTTTCTTCTAACCGATCTTATGTTGTTGTGCTTACATAGAAAAACACATCAATGAGATACCCATTGCCTTCATGAGCGCAACTTTTAAAGGAGCGGAGCTTAATTACCCATCAATAGATCAACAGACGTATGTTGTCTTCAAAGCAGTGAAACACTTCTGGTCTTACCTATTGAAATCCAGAACCAAGGTTATTGTTCCTTACCCAGTTGTAAGAAACCTGTTAGTACAAAAGGAACTAGGTGAGAAAAGGGAAAATTGGATGAAATCACTACAGGAATATGACCTTGAAATAAACCCTACACAAATTATTAGAGGTCAAGGCCTATGTAAACTAGTGGTTGATTCAGTTGAAGAACAAGAAAGTCAAATAAACACCTCAACTGTGAACCAACATAACAAAAAATAGATCAACTGTGCACAAGCTACTACTAATTATTGGTATGAGAACATCAAATTTTATTTAACGCATGGATCTGCTCCTCGCAATATTGATCCCAAAAACATAAGAGCACTTAGGCTTAAATCTGCATCTTTCCAGTTAATAAATGATGTATTATTTCTAAGGAACTTTGATGGTGTTTTTTTGCATTGTTTGGAAAAGGAAGAGTCATAAAAAGTGCTATCTGAACTTCATGTAGGTGAAGTCGGTGGTCACTTTGGTGGAGATACCATTGTACACAAAGTGATAAGAGCTGGGTACTATTGGCCTACTTTTTTTAAAGATGCCCATACGTTGTCCCATAAATGCATAATATGCCAAAAGGCTACAGGACGGGTAAATAACACAACATTCTCTTTGCAGCCTATAACTGTGGATTCACCTTTTCAGCAATGGGGCCTAGACATCATAGGACCAATTAATCCCTCTTCTTCACAGCATCGCAAGTATATCCTTACAACAATAGACTATTTTACAAGGTGGTCCAAAGATGTACCTTTAAAAGTGGTAAACACACGTCAGGTAGTATATTTTCTAAACTCTCATATCATCACTCGATTCGACATTCCTGAATGTCTAGTTTTTGATAATGCCTCTTACTTTTTGTCCCTTGACATGAACTTTTTTTCTCTGGAAAAAGGGATCAAACTAGAGTATTCTGCAAGCTACTACCCTCAAGGAAATGGCCTAGCAGAATCAACAAACACAAATTTAATCAAGATTATTAAAAGGACAGTTTCAGAAAATCACAAGAACTGGCACAATGCACTGTATAATGCACTATGGGATGATAGGGTAACCCCAAAAGCCTCTATTAGTAATTCCCCTTTATTCCTCGTCTACAGAAGAGAATAAATTCTCCCCCTGCATGTCTTACTTCCTTCCCTGCAATTGTCACAAAAATTTCAAGAACATGAGTGTACTCCTCTAGAAAATTGAATAAATGCCTTATTAAAACTAGAGGAAGTGAGAACACAGGAAAAGCAGAAACTGGATCAGCACCAACAAATTGTAAAAAGTTGGTTTGATTCAAATTCATCTTTGGACAGGAATTTTGATGTCGGAGATCTTGTTCTCAAGTGGGATAAAGCCCACAAGGGTAAGGGGGAACATACCAAGTTCCAAAACCTGTGGTTGGGACCATTTGTAATTTCTGAAAAATTGGGTCCCAACTCTTTCCGTCTGCATAATTTGGAGGGACAACCAGACACTTTTCCAGTGAATGGCCAAGCCATCAAGAGGTATTTCACCTGATGATTTCTGTTCCACTCTTTTGTAAATATTTTTAATTTTCTTTTTTGATTTTTATTTTGGTTCTTTTCATTTTGCTTGATTCTGATTTGTTTTCTACATAATTATGTCTGAGTCACAATCTCATTTGTGGAAGGGAATCAGAATTTCCGTTCATCAGCAACAGTTGATAACTTCCCAAGTACCTGAGCAGTAAGTGCTAAAACTTAGATCAACATAAGTGGATTTCTATTCAAATCAGTGTTTCTGGTTTCTCATTGAAATTACAAGTAGACACGATTGTCATTAATAAACTTCTAATGCTGTCCCTGTTTTGAGAAAAACAACTCAATTGTACCTTCCCGTCCTCGAGATGTTTTCCTAACAGAAATATAAGTTTCCAAAGTATGATTAATATCAACAACAAGGAGAATAATTTTTGATCAAAATTTTTATGCCAAACTATGAGATTTTTAGTATCACCCTACCCTCTTGAATAGTATTAAGTTTTGCAAATTATAAACGAGTTCTGGAGGGTTGAAAGCACGGTAATGTGTGGGAAGTGTATGTAAACCTATCGAGACGCTGAACAAGTCTGTTGGCAGTGGGTAAATGCATACATGATACCAATGCAATTTCGTCGGGGTACTGAAGAAGCCTGCTGGCAGCAAAGCAATGCCAGGTTCGAGAAGATCCTCAAGTCTATTTTTTCAATTTGATCAAAGTGAAAAGATGTCCCATATCATAATTGGACGACTCTTGGATAGGATAAAGGTAATAGAGTGGGTCAAATGATATCCCTGTCGAGGATATGGACGCCTACTGGAAGCAGTGGCCATGTCAATAGTATCTAAGTCAATTGCATAAACATCGCTACACTCGTAATCTAAGCTATATGCCGGATTACATTTTTTTAGACAGAAATACATCTGATGCTAAACTACGTTATTTCTGAGTTATGATAGGAATTCTTGAACTATTGTTAGTTGTTTCTAAAAATTCATTTCATCTAACTCACCCTAACACGAATTTTCTAGTGATGTAGAGGTAACTGCTTCGCCCAGTATGTCGCCATTGTTGGTAGCCACCAATGATTTTCGATTCTTTTTGTTTTGAAGTTCTCACAAAGAGATTATGTCTTTCTATAGCTGCCATCACCTTTCATTTGTAAATTTTTATGTTTCTGAGTTTCGAAGCAATGATTGGGTTAATCTTACCTTATTGAGACTTCGTTTGCATTTTCATTTGTTTTGTTTTAAATTCATGACTGTAAGCATGAATTTAAATATAAAACTTGGTCTTGGCTACATATCTTTTACCTTAGAAATATCATTTTAGAAGGCACCCATACATGGTTTAAACTCAAGTCTTATGAACTTATTGATTAATACACTATCAAAATATTTATGTATTATGGGTACCTTGACTTCATTGGTTCTATAGTTTATTGTTGATTTAATTTGTTAAATGTTAAATGCACAAAAACATTGGTCAAAATTTGATATAGTTTTCATGAGCTAAATTGTCATATCAACATTCATATCAATTGGTACAGGCATGCTGTACCTACGTTTTCAATTCACTTTGTTGGCCTTAATATTAATGAGATCATTCATTATGCGAATTGGGGTTTTGTACTATGGAGGGTTTAACACTCATCGTGGGAAATGGTTCTTAGTTTTACGAGCCCTCTATTTTTCATTTTCCCTAAATCTTATTTCAAAGTTATGTCAGTCCCCAAAATTTTCATTTTTCATGCCATTACAGTTCGCTTAGACCTGTCTCTGTTGATCATCCATTGGAAACCTAAACCTATCCCTTGTGATATCTGTTGTATCCTTGTCACAGTGGCAATGGCATCTGTGGATCGTATCGATCCAAACAGATGCCAAGCTATTTTTTCCCATGATGATGCCATAGACGACTTGAAGGCTCATGGGTGGGATGTGTTCCTCAAAAATTTTGAAGGCTACAATATCCAGGTTGCACAGGCTTTTGCACACAGTTTTGACAGTTTTAGGGCGAAGGTCGGGGATGTACAGTTAGAAATAACAGAGGAGTTCATAAGAAGGGTGAAAATACTTCTATTGAAAGGAGAAAAGTGGTTTAAGAACACTAAGATAGATGATGTCCCATGGAGTTTATTCATGGATTCTCGCAAATCCACTTGCTGTACAAAAGGTATCCCCATTACTTTTCTAAAACCTAGATGGCACAGTCTTGTTTTAATTTTAAAACAGTTCGTTACATGTGAAGGATGATACGGGATGGTTTTTATGTACCACATTCGGTTTCTTATGATTTCCAAAGGGTTTGAGTTGCATATTCCTTTCTACCTATTAATGAGCCTTTACAAAATAGCTAAGCGCTATAACCGACAGAGAAAAAATTCTCTGTCTAGTCTGTTTCATCACAGACTCATTAAGATAATGTTTGTTTCTCAACTGTCGCAAATTGGTGATAGTTGGGAGGGTTTCCTGGTCCGAAATGGCTTCACCCAGGTCAATGATACAATCAACCCTCGTTTAATTGTAAACCCCAGTTTAGATAGACCAGTGATCGAAAGCCAGGTCCTCAATTCACTCGATGGCTCTGAATTCAATGAACTAGCTTCTATTGTTGATGAAACCCCTGTGGATAAGGAATTACCATGTAGATTTTCACCTAGAAGATATTTGGAATAGGTAATTAGTGAATTAAAAGAAAAATATCACCCTGTGCCTATGAACGAATCCAATGTGAACAATAACGATAAACCTGTTGTGAAGAATTTCTTTGGAGGAAAGAAACAATAGAGTTCAGATTTAAATTTTAGTAATAAAAAGGTTGGTCGTTTGATTTATAGAAAACTAAGAAATCGAAAGAGTAATCATATGAGATCGATCGATCCGATCGAGATAGATGATCGGTGTTCATATAAGGAAATAGACGATTTTTTGGCTCGTGAAGACCCATAAAATCAATGTCCCAGGAAAGAGGTTGTTACCCACGTTGAAAAGTATGACTTCGTGTCAAATTTACCCCCATGTCTCAAGGGGAAAGAAGGTTTTTTTAGGTATCTGTCATGACCTGGAAAAATCCACAGGTAAAAATGAAGCACCCATTGTCGAATGTGTTCCACATCGGTCTGCCATTACCCCAATGCACTGTGACAACTGCCTCGACTTGATAAACCGTTATTATAGAGATATTCCACTCTTGCAAGCTCAAGTTAAACACTTGGCTACTCAGAATTCCCTATTGGAATGAGAGAAGTTTGACTTGAAGGAACACACAGAGAGGGAAAAGAAAAGATCCAAGAAGTTCAGGAATATGATAATAAAAAACACAAATAGTTTCAAAGCCATTATAAATTCCGAACTGTCAGATCCTTCTTTTGTTAATTTCTGATGGTAAAACGATTTTGTTTTCATTTTATTCCATTCTGTTATAATAAAATAAAATAATGAGTTCTAATTTGATTTCATTTGCTAATAATAAGACTAGCTACATAATCTATGATTTTGTAGCTAGTCTCTTTTGAATAATAATTAGTATTGTTATTTGAATATCAAATCGGTTTTTCTATCTACAGGAAATGGATGATTATGATGCTGATTGCATGGAGAAAACACCTTGAATTATATGCTCAATTATTCAAATAGTTTCTGCCTCTTTATGTTTATAAAACTTTGGTTTATTTTTGACAAACCGACTCATGCACGAGTGGTTTCTATGTTTCACTATTTTTGTAATATTATCTGATTTTTGTGGATTCAACTCTATGTTTTATGTTAAGAGCATTTGAATCCTGAACTAGTTTAAATACTGGCCACTCTTAGTAGTGAGGGCATCTTTGGTTTGGACACATTATGGATATATGACTTTCAAGATTGATATGGAGAATATGTTCACTCCTTGGCTTTAGACCAGCGTGGCTCTTACTCATTATGTTTTTCCTTTATCTTATGCAATGTTAATACGTTTATACATCTTTAGTCTTATCATCATATGATATTTCATATTATTTCAGCACATTAATTCTTTCCATAATTTACTGTCCTATATTACATATGTGATCAATATTTCATTTAAATATCGTGGATTGATGCTGGATATTGGATGGTGTATTACATGAATGCTTTCTATTAAGTTTCTTTTATTATAAGTTTTCGTCATTATAAGATCACCAGATCTGTATATTTATTTGTTTATTGTTATATTCTTATTCCAAAACACCTTTGAGTTTGTTCTGGGAATGCTGGCACTATTCTATTACATGTTTTCCTCATAGGAAGGACAATTAGGATCTTGAATTGCACAGGGACATAGACTCATTTTAGTTGATTAATTACAGGTTAGTGTATTCATATTTTTGTTCTTTAGCTAGTTTATTCATCAATGAAATAACAATAGCTTCAATTATCTTTGATTGTTAATCTATTCTTATTTCAATTGTGTTTGAATTAGTATTCTTTAGTTTTTTTTTTAGGTTTTAAATATTAAACAAAATGTATGTGCTTTCTTTATCTACTTCATAAACACTTCCAAAAAACATTTATTTCGCAAGCTATCTAGTAAATCTCGCAAAATTGTATATACATTTTTTATAATCATATGCACATAGTCATCTTCCTTTTGTGATATTTGTAATTATTAAATTTATATCATTAGTATTACATATTTTTAGATTAGTTTCCTTTCTTTTGTTATTTTTAGAACTTTAGTTGGCTAACGGAGCCATTAAACCCATCAGGTCACTTCATCCCAAACGGTTTTGGTTATTTAGACAACCCTAATCCAGATTTGACCTTCTAGTTGACGATGTGTCAATTACGCCCATCAACAATCCTTTAAACTAGGAAACATCTTATAAAAGAAATATTTTGAAGTTATTATTGGCGGATTTGGATTAAAAGAACATATGGACCACATATATCCGCACATACTCACAACGGTTAGAAGTACTAAGGGTACTATTCAGTATGTATCCTTTAGGTACCTTTTAACTAGTTAGCCCTCTAAGAATACCAATGTATTTGGATTTGGCCTATTATTGCTAGAACTCATTTTTTTTTCTAAATTCACGGGAAAAATTCTATTGGATTTTCAAAATATCATAAAGACAAAAGTTCCTTGTTGTTGGCCTGCCACTTGGGAAACTAGACCAATAGTAGAGGAGAATATCATCAGTCCAAATATATACTATTTGAAATTTGTCCAAAAAACTTTGAAAACTACAAATACAAAATATGCTCAACGAGGAAATTTGATAGGATTAACATGCATATTCTTTTTTCTGTGTAACATTTCAACAAAAGAAGAATTAAGAGGTACCAAACTTCAGAGAGAAAAGGGCTTAGATGAGGCACCCGAGGGTTTTTCTTCCTTAATGTTTCCTTGACCAGATTAGTGGTTGCGAGCTGAAACTTGTGTTTCTTGATTGGTTGAAGCAGGAGGAAAGAGAGTGAGAATCTCTCTGATCGTTAGGTTGAGACCATCGAGCTGAAGTTGATTAGTGTTTTGGGCAGCCTCCCTTGTCTGGAGCATTTGTCCCATGGAGGTTTTGATGTGCCAGTATAATTATACTGTCTTCCAGTAGCGGGTCTCCCTTTCTCTGGTATGCCCTATGTCTGAAACCCAATGAATCATAGTCTCAACCACTTCAGAGTCCATGGTCATGTCTCTTTCCAGGTTACCGCAGCTTCAAATTCATCTAGACTCTTTTGAAAGTGATGGGGAGAGTTGCTCTGATTGTTTATTGTTGCATTGTGTGCCTCTTTTTGCACTCGTGAAACCCGTCTTTCTTATTCGAGTTGGTCAGATGATCGAGATTATTTTTGGCAGGAAATGAGAGCGGAGAAATAATAAATAAATGTACTGAGATATATCAAATATCCAATAATGTAACATAGATGTATTATATATGTAATCATAAACATAGAGATATAGTAATACACAATTTCTATTAATGAGAGAAATGTGCAAAACTGTAGAAATACAAAGTGAAAGACTCGCTAGAATGGTGGCAGCTTATCTCTGAGAAGAGATGTGATGGCTACGCTCCTTCGCAAGAAGATGGATTTTTACAATGAGGCTCAAAAGGCATTTTTAACATAAAGAACGTACAAAACCCTAACTCCGAAAGATGAAAAGCCAACAGTTTTGTGGACCCCTTTTTGGGGAGTTTGGTGTATCAACTTCCCATGGGCATAACTTTGGAATACAATCTTCGTTTGGGGCGCACGATAGCTCATTGGAAAGATATTGATGAGGATATTCATTTCGGGGTCTCAATTAAAATCTTAGTCTACCATTGAGGTGCCCGATTGCGAAAAAACTTCATTTAGGCCCTTAAAATGCCCCCAGAAGTTTAGGAACCAAAAAAATGCTAAAAATAGTAAATTGCCATAACACTGTTTTGAGCTAGTTGGAATGGGTGGGTGGCCACTGATATCCACCTAGATAGATCCTCCCTCCTTATGAATCAATGGTCTCCATTGCATTGAGTTCCCAGGGGAGAGGGGGAAGCGTTTGTTGAGTGACTCTGAATTTTGGTGAGTTGATTTCCTTGTTGGATAAGTTGCGTAGCTTATCTTGTTGAAGACTATCATGAACCTGTTGCTAGCAGGGTTGAATCTGTTCAACGAACCTATTGTATATTTTCCTGAATGGGAAATCTGTAAGTACCATTGTAGGCGAAGAAACAATATCTTTCGTCTCTTCTAAAATCTTCTTTTGTTGGAAATAAAGGTCTTGGGCCAAGGCTGCAGTGGTTGCGATGTCCTTTTTTTCACCTTTTGAACAAATTATGAATAGGCTGAATTTTGTAGTATGAGAGATTAAATTGTGGCACTATTTTGGTGGAATAGTAGTCGGAACTACCTCCGGTGTCTGGTAGAGCTGACCCCCCAGAGTAACAATGACACTACGGGGTCGAGACTCATAAACAACATGGTGTTTCCACATATATGGTTGGTCCAAAAGAACATCATAGACATCAAGAGGGGAAACATCACACAATATATCATCCTTGAAGGGCTTGATGCTATAGGACATGTGACACTGTTGGTTGACACAAATATCTCATCCATGGAAAAGCCACCCGATGTTGTATGGCTGCGGGTGTCGTGTTGTCGACAATACCAACTGTTTGACTACCTCTACTGAGATGAGGTTCTTTTTGCTTCCGCTATCCACAATAAAATGTAGCGATGTCCCCTTCACTCACATATATGAATGGAAGAGGCTCTCCCCCTCTTTCATATCTACTAGTTCTTTTGGTTGAATTATTGTGGTTGTGACTATGGAAGTGGGATCTGCATCGATGATCTGTCTCCTTCCATTATTTTATGAATCAAATTATGAATATGGGTTTGGCTCTTTTTCTTTGATTTCTACCACCAATGATTGTTTTGAGCGACATTCATCGGTGTTGTGCCAGGGGATTTTGTGGAAATCGCACCACTTTCCAGTGTCCTTCTTCGTTTTTCCATTACCCTTCTTTTCCTGAGGCTTGGAATGGTTTTATGGATGCTAGTTGTTAGGGTCATCTTTACCATGATTTGGTTGTTGCGGATTTGCAAACCCAAACTCCCATTTGTTTTGGTGTCTAAATTTATGCTCGATTTTGACTGCATATCGATAGGAAGCTCCCAGTTATGAGATGTCTAGGAAATCCATTTCGGTTTAGATGTACCTATGCAGAGCCTCATGATATTTTAGAACTAGATGTCGCTCGGGTCTTTGATACCCATATTGGTGCGCAATGTACGTAAAGTATTTGTGAACTATGGCACTATTTGACCCCTTCTCTTTCCGCAGTGTTCTCCATATCATGTATTGGTTGTCATAGTTACCGACAAGGTAATATTGTTGCTTGACTGCATCCAAAAAAAATCCCAAGTGGGATCGACCCCATATATTCCATATTCGTCTATGGAACTTTGCTCCCAATAAGTTTCCCATCAATGTTTGACATGAGGGAGATTCTTGAGGAGTGCAAAGGTAATATTTTCCCTGTCCTAAAAGTTGTGAACAAAGAAATAACCTTCTAACAGATTTAACCGTTTTTCTAGGGCATCCGCATCGATCTGACCTTCAAATATGGGAATATCAAAATTCACCTGTACCTTGAAAGGAGAGGTGCCTCTGAATTGGTCTCTTGATGAAGACATGCCTGCTATTATCAATAGGCGTTGAAGGATATGGGAAAAACTCTCCTTAATTTACTCATGTTGTCGCATGAGAGCTTGCTCAAGCAACAGATTAATAGGATCTTTAGGTCTGTCGTTTTTCTTTTCTTCTGCCATGGAGGGTTTCTTAGGAATGTGAGAGGAATTTTCATAAAGAGAGACAAGCTCGAGACCAAAATTTCTATACTTGGACCTCATCGGGGACATGCACTGAAAAACGATCAAGAGCAACTTACTATGATACCACTGATCTAGATTATTTTTGGCGCGAAATGAGAGCATAGAAATAATAAAGAAATGTACATAGATATATCATATATCCAATAATGTAACAAATATTTATCAGAGATATAATCATAAGAATAGATATACAATAATACACAATTTCTATTAATGAGCGAAATGTACAAAACTGTAGAAATACAGAGTGAAAGACTCACTAGAATGGTGGTAGCTTATCTCTGATAAGAGATGTGATGGCTATGCTCCTTCGCAAGAAGATGGATTGTTACAATGAGGTTCCAAAGGCCTTTTTGACATAATGAAATTCCAAAACCCTAACCCTTGAAGATGAAAATCCAATAGTTTTGTGGACACCGTTTTGGGGAGTTTGGTGTATCAACTTCTTGGGGGGGTAAATCTGGAATACAATCTTTGTTTGGGGTGCACGATAGATCTTTGGAAAGGTATCGACGAGGAGATTCATTTTGAGGTCTCAATCAGATATTTTGGCCATTATTGAGGTGCCTGATCGCAAAAAAAATTCGTTCAGGCCCTCAAAATGGCCCAAGAAGTTTAGGAGCCAAAAATTTGCTAAAAATAGTAAATTTACAGAAGACTTTTTTGAGCCAGTTAGACTAGGTGGGTGTCCACCGTTATCCACCTAGATCACGAGAGGAGGAATATTCTGGAGCTCCCAAGCGTCGATGATAACCTCAAGGATATCAATACTGAGGAGCCATGATGGTGAAGACTAAAGCATGGAGAGAGGGATGATACAACTGTAAGAGAAAAGGAGGAAGGTGTCAATCACCACCAATGGAGTGAAGGATGTTGGTTTCAAGAGAAGGATTCTATATTTTCAGAGTAGGCACCGAGCCTCTACTGTGCATTGCATTCATTTTTTTCTATGCAGAGCACAACATGAAGAGCGTTAGACATGTGTGGAGAATGTCGAGACTCGACTTGAGGATGGAAAAATAATTTCATTAAGTTCCCCATCCATATGACTATGCTAACTGGGGTTTGAGAAATGCAAGGTATCATAAGACTCGTGGGATCCCACCTGACTTGTCGCTCGATCTGTCTCGGGTAAGATATGGTGCATTGAATGCTAGAGTTACGTGTTGGCTAGAGGAACCTCGAGTGGTACAAGCTCTGAGCTGGTGGGATTTTCCTCATTCATGCCATTAAATACATCCTCAAGGATGGGTCTCCTCGGGTTTTTCACCCCCAACACCCCATACAGGGATATTGCTGAAACTCATTATTAGACAAGAGAATTTATATTTTAGCTAGGAAAAAAACCAAAAACAAGTGATGCTTCATTAGGTTAGTACAATTCAATACTACATGATATCATCGATACAAAGAAGAGCGATTAAAGGGAAGAATATACTCTTAATTTGTGTGGTCATCTTGTGTTACTTGTATGTTATATAAAAAATACATTATGAGAGTAGTCTTAACCTCATGATACACAAATATATTAAAACTAATTACAAAAAAGTTGAACTCGGGGAGATATTGGAAGTAGCACAATTACACACTCAATTTAACCTATTAATAACTTGAAGAGGCCTAAAGTGGAAAGGATATTAGAAGTTCCTATATGATGTTAACACATAGCCATATTAACATTGGTTTATGTAACCAAAGTTGTGAATCTCAACTTTTCTAAATAACTTGAAGTGGACAATACACTTTTCATGTTCAAGTTCCATGCATAGCACCTATGAAGAGTTATCTACCATGTTATTAGAAATGATAAACTATGGAACATATTTTTGGAAATGTAATGAGCATTTATGATTACTCAAATTAATGGATAGTGTTTTACACAACAAAGTTATGGAACATATTTTTGGAAATATAATGAGCATTTATGATTACTCAAATTAATGGATAGTGTTTTACACAACAAAGGTATGGAACATATTTTTGGAAATGTAATGAGCATTTATGATTACTCAAATTAATGGATAGTGTTTTACACAACAAATTTTGGAAATGTTTAATGTTTTAATATTGGAAATGTTTAATGCTTTAATATCAAAATATTTTTAGAGATTATTACGCCGAAAGGCGTATACCTATTGGAGATGGGCACATTTAATGCGTTTTTAATCTTTAATGCCTTTTTTATGGACATGATCAAATGTAGATGGAATATTCTTAGTCATCACACTAAATGGAGGGTTATGATTTGAAATAATAACTTCCTTGCTTTTATAAAGACTTACGTTTTTGTGTTTACTTTTTCACATTTACTTAATCTGATTAAAAAATTACTATCTTGTCCAATTGATTAACACGTTAATGTAATTAGCAATGGATTATGTGTTTAAGGTAATATCTTGCCATGTTCAAATACCTCATCTAATTATTTTGTTTTACAGATGAATGAAAAATATGGTTGTAAGGCAGGTGTCAAAGCTCACTAGATCCACATCCACTTCCTCAACTATTTATTTTAAGCATATTTCTTTTTCAGATGGATGGTAGTTGGCATCTGGCTGGTGGGGCATTTCATATTATGGCTGGCTAGGCGTTTCATATTATGGCTAGATTGATGGTAGTTGGCATCTAGCTGGATGGCATTTTATATTATGGCCACCTTTCTGTTATTCCATCTTTATGTGACCATATATTTCCATGGTTGTTTCTTGCATGGATTGGAGGTATGTGAGTAGAGATTGCTATTGTTGTTACTTGCATGATTTGCTCTCTACTATTTAGAATTTTCATTTAGAAACGCAGTGAGCGGACTAAGAATTGTAAGATATTCCTCAATTTAACTACCACATGATTAAATACCTGATATACTCTCTCAGTCTCATAATCTCGGTTTTAATTGTCTGTGACATGGGGATTGTGAACCTCCCGATTTTAATCTTTGTATGCTACCTTGATCAGGGATTTGATTAGGCGTGCAATATTAAACTATGATTATGGTTTTAACCCTTATATCGTTATTCTATGATGGTTTATCCATGTCCATTGTTTTCTCTTCTGATTTTTGCAGGTTGACATGATTGTGAAAGAGTGTCGGAGGCTATGCTAGTTGTTTCTTTGATCAGAAGAACTGACAAAGCCATGACGCTTGGAAAGATTAATTTTCCACAAGGGATGGAGTTAATGATATCGATCTTGGCCATTCACCATGATCAGGCCTTGTGGGGTGACGATGTGAACGAATTCAATCCTCCAAGGTTTGCAAGTGGAGCTGCGCAGGTTGCAAAACATCCACTGGCATTCATTCCATTCGGCGTTGGTCCGAGGACGTGCATAGGGTGGAATTTTACAATGTTTGAAGCCATGGTGGCTTTAGCCATGATTTTGCAATGATTCTCTTTTCAAATTTCTCCTTATTACAGGCATGCACTAGCTGTTCTTATGATGCTTCATCCTCAGCATGGAGCTCAATTAGTCTTCCGGAAGTTATAGCTATGATCATATGCAAGTGTTGCATGAAACCTAATGGATGGTTGTGCATGGCCATAACCTGGACTCCTAATAAAGACATCAGTTTAGATAGACTTGGGATTTTCTGTATGGTTTGTATTGTTCATGGCTTGTTAATTGTTTAACAGTTCGATTTCTGATTTAGGTTTTTGATTTATAGCTACTAACAATTTAAGTTTACACAATTTCAATTGGTAGAGAGTTAGATTTCAACAGTTTTAGAATGTATGTTTTTAAGCCGTACTAAATTCATTTTGTAAGCCTTTCGGTGTTCACCAGTCACGAGTTAGCGGCTGTGCTAGTATGTACTCTATTGTAGTTGTTACTTGTACATGATCTTCTTCTTATCTTTTCTTTTATATAAGAAAAAAATTATCAACTTCATATTGTTTTTCTATGTTCTAATAAAAGGTTCACTAATTGTTACACATTATAGTACCATTACTTTGAACCACCTTTATATTTTAATGTTATTTGGTTTATCATTCTTTCTTACGATTTTTCCAAATAATGATTATATGAAACTTTACTTTAATGTCGATTTTTTTTTAACTTTGGGCAGACCTACCTTAATTTAAAGCTAGGGAAAACATGGGAAACCCCACCTTAACATAGAACTTAGTAAAACTTGGGGAAGGGAACAATAAAGAGATTTACATTTGTCGAAGTTTGATTGTGTAATCATATCGAATCTCAATCACTAATCCACAACTATATATACAAATTACATTTTTTTTCATATTCAAAGAAACCCCACACTAACATAGAATTTATTCAAATTTAAGGTTGGACAAAAAAAACTTTATATATGTCCAAATTGGATTATGTAGTCATTTTAGATAATAATTACTAAACCATATA
>ML793936.1:167616-182986 GCA_009831015.1 Picea engelmannii
TATATATTTATTTTGATTTATATATTTCATTGTGGTTTAGTGGTTGAGATCAAATATGTTTATACAATCAAATTTGAACATGTACACTCTTAATATAATGTTCACATATGATTATTTAAAGGTACTTGTTTTTTGACAAAAGTAAAGTTGATATTTCTTAAAGGATTCAAATAGTAAATTGAATCTCCTAATTTATAAGGACAACATGGAAGACTTCGATCATAATTTTACAATATCCCTTTCCATTTCCATTAACAAGTTCTCTTTTGAGGTGTCATGTAAAAATAATAATAGAGAAACCAACCCTTTAGATGATAACTAATGTAAAATTGCTAGGAAATCCATTAGGGATGCTTCTAATGAGTCCTTAAAACTTGATAAGACAAATACATACAAATCCATAATTAGAACAAAAGAAAGGTACTATCTAAATAGAAATCAAGAGAGACTTTTACTCATATCTAAGCTTGATCCTAAGAATTTATGGACGAAAACTCTATTTCATAATGCTAAAGAAAATATTATGATTCTCTTGAAGGACTGAAATTCCTACCTTAAAAGTCTTTATGAATTCCCTAATTCCATGGACACAATTCCAAATGTTCATATAGAAGATGCACATTTTTCTATGGAAGACATAGAGTTCAGGTTAAGCGGATTGAAAATGGGAAAGATAAGGAAATTGAAGGCTACCAAGATGAAATTTTTTGAATTAGAGGGTCCACCTCATCCCTCACATACACAAGCTCTTCAATTCAATAGTCAAACATGGTTCCCTAAACCCTAGACACAAAGCCTCATTGTACATATTTTTAAAAGTGGTGACAAAAGAATTCCCTCTAATTATGACCATTATGATTAGCCCCATTTCATCAAAGTTGTGCGAAATTATTTTGGAAAAGAAGAATAGCTTATGACAAGAAAGCCAGGAAAAAAGAGTTAAAGGCAAGGTAAGATTTAGGAGATATCATTCAATTTTGGAGAACCTTGTTACACTTACGATCATTATAGAAGAGCACTAAAACAATATCATCTATATCATATGTCGTTTTGTTGAATTTAGAAAATATTTTGATATAGTAAATGGGACAAACCTTTGAGATAGGTTGGAAGAGATAAAATTGTCTTTCAAGTTGAGGGTTGTTGCAATAAGGTTGTATGAGAACGTTATTTCCAAGTTTAGGAATATTGAGGGATGGTGAGAAGAAATTAACTACAATATTGGAGTAAAGGAAGGTTGTCCCTTGTCCCCTAGCCTTTTTGGCATATACATTGACACATTAGAAGATTTTTTGGAAGAATCTAGTTGTGTTAGCCCAAATCTCCATGTTATAGCCCTAAAATTCCCTAACTATGCATACATGGAATTGACCTTCCTACTTGCATACTTTTCCAAATCAATGCCGAGGAAAGAACTCAAAAAGGGTTGCAAGTACTTGGGCAAGGAGGGAAAGGGAATTTGGGTAGAGTTTCACCGTTCTAATGCTTGATTGTGGAATGAGACCCCAAGACATCCTTTTATATGAAAAACAGATAGTTATTCGATTTCGGGATGGGCTATAGCAGGTGAAATGGTTGGGAAACCTCCAATAGCCCGTTAATTCCACCGAATTCCTTGCAACTTTTTATTTTTGCAAATTTTGAAGGTATACATGGGTTTTTTAGTGTGAATATAACGTATGTACGCAAGATGTTTAGCATGCAACAAGCATATGTACGCGGGCAGTAGTGAAATATGACATGTACATGCCCCAAAAAATGTTTTTTTAAATAGAGATCCTCAACAATGACTTGGCAAATTATGCAAGTAAGAAGTCCAATTCCATGCATGCATAGTTAGGTAATTTAGGGCTATAACAGATGCCCCCTAATCTATGAGGTTAGAAGAGAAACATATGGCCAAAATACATTACAATATCTTTACTATCACAGAGTCGAGTGAGCCCGGGACCAGAGTTCGGGAGATTCCATCTAAAAAACAACAATTTTCTCTCCGAGGTGGGCATACCCATGCTCTTGATGAACTAAATCATGGCTTCCAATAAAGTACATTGAAAATCCATGTCATATAAATGTATAAAGTGTAGCCGTGATTAATACACAATGGATCTACATCTCAAAATCAGTCGAAGATATATAAGTACAATATGAATCTTCAAGAATCTATTGATTCCTGCGGCAGGAGATGAAGACTTCATAGCTCGAGAAACAACTTCAAGATATTCAACAACTCAGGTAGGAGCACAATAAGAGTGTAAGACTCACTACCCTGAGGTCTTCGACAAGCTGTCAAGAAAATACTAGAGGATATCGATGATCAGGCAAAGAACTTCGTCTATTTTGAATCTAGACTTGACTAGACTCACAGGATGGCCAAATCATAAAATTCAGGAGACAAACTGCAGAAAGGTTGAATTAGGTGCCGCGTCAAAATCTAGGACCCTCTTTTCCTTTAAATAATCCACAACCAAAACTACTCTTTCTGGAAACCCTGCATTTGCCAAAATTGTCGAGATTACTGAATGACTGGATTTGTCACGATCCGCATTGTCCCCTTATGTCGACTAAGTTTTCTTCAGATTTTCTGAAATTTGAAGGCAAGCCTAGTGAGGATATAGGTGATCATGTGACTACCTTTCACTTGTGGTGCTTGTCAAACTCGTTGAAAGATGACTCCGTTCAGTTGCACCTTTTTCAACGCACTCTTATAGGGGCTGCTGCGAAGTGGTATATCGAGCTCGACGACTCAAGGTACTCTTACTTTAATGACGTGGTGATGGTTTTCTTGAACCATTTCCAGTTACCAGTGAGATACGATTCCAAAACCGAATTGTTGGACAACTTCGAGAAAACCAAGGTTGACCATATCTCTGATCATATCCAGGAATGGAAACGAAGAAAGATCTTGATTAAGGTCAAGGCCCCTCCTACTTTCTTGCTTGAGTGGTTCTTGAAGTCTTTGGTTCCTTGTGTGTCCAAATACGTAGCAACGTTTGGGGTATTTTTTGAGGAAGACGCTATTATGAGGCCCTAATAGCCAGAACTAATTTACTCTAAGTCTAGAATTCTTTACAAGATCATACCCGACGCGCCACGATCTACTCTCAATAAGGCCTAAACAAGTATGGGCCCCACGCTGATGGCTTAGTGGGCTCAAGACAAGGAAAGTTTGCAGATCTATTATCGAATCAATTGCAACAATTGTTGATACAACAGACTGTAGCCAACTAGAATACTTGTTTGAATATCCTCTCTACCTAGACATCGGATGTACACAACATGTAGTCGATGACTCCCAAGGCCAACCAATAGACTGAGGGAAAGAAGAAACAAATAAACAAAAATGGTAAAGTGGATAAAAGGGTTGCTAACAATGTTTGAGGGGGGGGGAACTAAGAAGAAGTCGAAGTATCCATGTAATCTTTGCACGAAATACCACCCAACTCACCTATGTCCTCAGCTTGTAGAAGCCTAGAAGATACTATCACAAAAACAACCTTTTGTGTTGAAAACCCCTTTTCCACAAGGGAAAAATATGGATTAGGTTTCCGCATCCACAAGCGCAGATGGGGGTAGTCAGCCCCCCCCCGTGCCTACTCATAACAACCCAACCACAAATATTTACATGATGAACACCGATGCTCATTTATCCACCAGGAATCGTTACTAAAGAACACTGGAATCTGTCAACAAGGGAAAGGAGGCCACTAACCATTCAATCCTCTCCAAATTGAGAAGACAGTGGGAGAAACAATGTATCACATCCCTAAAGGTGCATTTAATAAGGCTTCCCATAATCCAAACATGAGGGCCTCTCAGAACTACTCTGTCATGGAGGATCTGGCATAGATCCATTGTGCAATGTTTTCTCTAGAGGTTCTCCAGAGTTACCCCTCATAGAGAAAATATATGTTATCCGTGTTGGGAGCGACAAGACTAGTAACCCAGGAATGATCTTTTTCGATCCAAACAACCTTAAACCTCGTCTTCCTCACCACGTCATCTATCAGATAGTAGTGGCATACACCATGAAACGTTGACATGGAATATTTTTCGTACAGCGGTTGATGAGGGTGCCTCGACTTGCATAATGTCGTTGGAATTTTGGAAGGCCATTGGCCAACTTGAGTTGTCTCTGTCGCCTGTGTTTCTTACAGATTTTTACGGTTAGTCATTTACACAACACAGAATAATTCCTTCTTTCCCCATGCAGTTAGGAGGTAAAACTGTGTACATCAAAGTTGAAGTAGTCGATGCGCCTCTTGACTACAATACTTTGTTAGGAAAAAGTTGGACCTATGTGATTCGTGTGATGGTAGCCATGGTTTTTCGGGTCTTGTGCTTTCCACACGAGGGTTGAATTGTAACCATCGACCAATTTTCCTTCTCTTGTTCTGACCCTTCATCGAGGGCTTCCATGATCCCAATGATTGATAACCCACAACCTAGAACTGTTAAATTAGGTGCTAGTTTGTTTCCATCGTTGATGGGAACCTTTGATTATATGCCACCTTCCAACGATGTAAATTTTATATCGGTTGTTCCTGACCAGTTGAGGGATGCAATATTTCAAATGTCATATTTTAAAATGAGCTACTTTCATGACCTGTGGACTTTACCTTCCATATCAGCTTCAATAGAAGCGATAGGGAACCTTGGCATTGCCATGCCATTATCCACGGCTGAGGTTGCGTACAACATCGTCCAGCGAGCCTCAACTAACCCCGATCCAGCTCCCTCACAGGAGCTAGATCTAGTTCTTGAGCCTATTTGGGCTCAGGACTCTCTCACTGTTCAAGATCCTTTAGACTTGGTCTTTCCCTATGACGAGGTGATTCTAGAGGAAATGACTAGTCCTGACAAACCTTGGGATGACTCTACATCATAGATCTTATTTTCTTCTTGAGCTTAGGAGAATCAAGGTGGAAGATTTTCTTTTGACCGTGAATGGAGATAGCCCTTGTCCTATCAATTGTCTGGATACACACAAAGTTTACACCAAGGGTAACATGGCAATAATTGTTGCAACTATTCCTATCGATATCTCTAGAACCCCTGGTGTCATGGATAATGTTTTTGTCGGAGCAGATTGCTCCCCCGAAGAGATTAAAATTTACACCGAGTTATTCATGGATTTTCGCGACGTTTTTTTTTGGTCTTATGAGGAGATGTCAGGTATCAACCCACAAATCATAGAATATGAAATCATGACTTATCCTGATGTCAAACCGGTCCGACATAAGCTTCATCCGGTCAATCCTCAAAAAGCAGCAACGATCAAGGAAAAAGTAGAGAAATTTCTCAAAGATGGTTTTATCTACCTCGTACAATTGACGGAATGGGTATCAAACCAGTTCCTGTCAACAAGAAATAGGGCATGATTCATTTTTGTATGGATTTATGTGATTTGAACAAAGCCTGCTCGAAAGATAATTTTACAACCCTGTTTATTGATCAGATTATTAATGAGTTTGCGGGTTGTGAAGTCTTTTATTTCATGGATGGTTTTTCAGGATATAATCATATTCAAATCAAACCTGAGGACCAACAATTTTTTTTTTTATTTGTCCTTGGTGTACCTTCGTGTATCGAAAGATGTCTTTTTTCCTAAAGAATGTTGGAGCTACCTTTCAGCGGGCCATGCCATTCTCTTTTCATGACCTCAAACACATAGTCAAGGCGTACCTTGATGATCTAACATCACATTCTCATATGAGATCTGATCATCCTGCCCATCTATGACTGATACTCTAGCTAATTAAATTTTATATTGGCATTTTTCTCGCATGTAAAAGAAAAGCACACACATACACATGTAAATACATTTGTAAAAATTTTATCCAGAAAACAAAAAGATGTATGTGTGTGTGTGTATATATATATATATATATATATGTCAAAAATAGTGTCATGAGTACAAAAGTGGGCATGAAATCCTCAAAATTCATCGGTATACATCGTCGGGCTTAAGCCCTCCTAATACATGGTACAAAAAGTTTCCTTGGCACGTAAGTGGTACGATGCTATATAAGGTCTAGGCCTATTGGCCCTACTGTAGCGAAAAACGACGTTCACAAGAAGATGGAATAACTAGACCCAGGTCCGAGGAACCCCTACTACATGTGGCTGCATCGTTGGGGGGAGATCCTCAATTTCATCCATAGGAAATACATGAGTGAGAGCAGTGAGGTTCCTCTCCACTTGTCGTAGGACTCTATCAACCTCTCCAGCTGGGGGTCCTCCTACTGTTGTTGGTCCTGCCTCTAGTCGAGGACGATGCCTAGTATGGGCGAAGTCTGTCGGTTGAACAAGTCCCACATCTGCACATAACTGATTCACAAGTAAGTACCTAGGCACGCACATAAAAATGATATATATATAAAAATAAAAAATTTAATAACTTCAAAAATATATGTTACCTATCTTGCCATCCTCCTCTCCAGGGGGCACAGACATGTCTAGATCTCTAAGGAAGCTTATCCCTACATAGGGATAATCCTATATGACTAGGATATGACATGCCCACCAGTCCAAGAATTTGTCGTCGAAGGCCTCTAAAGTCCTTCCTCCACCATGTCTAGGTAGTAAAACCGCCCACCTGCTCACTACTGGGAAGGAGGATATATGCCCCCGTACTTTCTCTCTAGGACTGAGACTGGGAACCATCTCAAAGAAGAAGGAACATAAGATGGTACCAAACCTGAAGTTCTTATTGCTATGCCTACGACACTCTGTGAGTTGTCTCTTCATGCATATTAACATGGTAGTACTCCAGTCAAATATTGTCTCCTCTAAACACTGAATTACACAGTGCATATGTGCACGAGAGGTCTGATGGAGTGTTGTGGATCCAGTAATCCACGTGATCATGAGTAGAATCACTTGTAGAGAGAGGCTGGTGATATTATGAATCGACACTTGAGATCCCACTTTCTTAGTACCAACCTTACAATACATGTTGATGTAGTCCTCGTTGTTGAACGGACCCGAAGGAAAGGTCCTCAAGTTGACCGGTTCCCCTCATATTGAGAGGCTGGTCAGGAAGTAAATATCCTCTGTAGTCGGGGTCAATGATTGACCCTCCAACATGAAAGTTTCTGTGTTAGGATGCTAATACTCCACAAGAGCATTAAGCAACCTCGATTGTGACCTCATGAACAGACACTTGATGAATTTCCATAAGACACACTGTTTCAGTGAGGTGATAGCCATAGGGTCCTCCTCAACCAAGATATCCATCTCCTCATGCTCTCTTCCCCTCCAATGAACATATATCCCGTCACATACAAAAGTTGGAGAGGGATTAATACTTGTGTTTCATTTTTTCAATACAAAGAAGGTGTAGACATGTTTTTTACTACACAATCGCGTATGTACACAAGATGTTTATTACTCTTCCTACGTACATACGCGAGCTAGCCTTGGACAACCTACGTACATGGAGGAGCGACCCTTTTGCAAGGGTGTGCACTTCCCAAACTCAAGACTAAATAAAAATGGAAGAATTGACATGTAAGAGGAGGGTTTTTATACTTACTTGGTCCAAGTAGGGGGGGTTTTCGTCCACCGTATCTCCCATAATTCACTCTTTTGACGAAGGGGTTTTTCGACTTTTTTGTTAATTTCCAATTTGCAATGGTGAAAATGAGTTGTCCACTTCTATTTATAGAATTTTTTGGCCTTCTTTTCCCTTTTTTGGTCCCCTTTTTCACTTTTTTTGGCGCAGTGACTACTCGATTTCAGTTTAGAGTTATCTATTAGTCATTTGGGTACTTTTCTCCTTTTGGTTTGGTGATTATTTTTGGGATTGGTTACATTTTCGTCATCCTTTGGTAAAAATCCTTTTTTCCAAATTTTGCATATAAGTTAGGTCTTCACTCCAAACTTTCTGCATCTTGTTGTCTTTTTCAGTTTGCCATAGGATCGAACCCACTAAAGTGCAACACATAACCTTATTTGCTTCTTTAGAAGTGTCATAATTAGGTGGTAGAGACTACCTCTACGTGGATTCCCTAGGTAGATCCTTTGCTTCATTTTGGCGTCCATGCTGTTAGTTTTGACTATAGGCTTGGGAGTCCTTGTTAGTCCCATCATGATTACATTTTTAAGCCTCATTTTTCTTTCTAATTATCATTCTTGGCCTTATCCTCAAGGACTCCCTAATGAACACATTTTTTTGTCTTTCAAGCTTGCTTTAACATTTGAAAGAAACATCCAACATGACCGTATTTATTCTTTTTGATCTTGTCTGGATTACTTGAGAAAAGTAGCCCCTTGTATTTTTCTTTAAGCCCTTTTTAGACTCTCTAAAATTGAAAATATTGTCGAGCAATCTTATTGCCCTTCATGCTCACCAAACTCAAATTTGAAGGCACATCTTTCCGACGGTAGTTTACTCCTTTTTCGGTCCGGATGGCTAATTTTACGAATAAAGGTATGTTCTAGGAACTTTGGTTCGCTAGAAGAGTATTCTTAGGCATAAGTTTAACCCTTTTTTGGGCCCGAGGGACTAAATTTTTGAAAAAGAAACATTCTCCTTGGTTTTGGTTTATCACCTTTCTCAGACTCCATAAAATTGAAAATATCGTCGAGTGACCTTGTTCCTTCACGCTCGTTAAATTGGTCTAGAAGAACATCTACTTGGCATGATTTTAACCCTTTTTCCAGTGAGTAGATTATACCAGAAAAATGTACGCCTCAAGATATTCGTCTCGTTGGGAGAGTTCTCCTCAATTAATTTTATACTTTTTCGGGCTAAGGAGACTAAACTCAGAAAAAGGATATGAGTCCATAGTTAATATCTTTTAAGACTCCTTAAAATTGAAAAGATAATTGAGTGATATTGTCTTTGCCACACTCATTAAAACAGTTTTGAAAAGACGTCCTTTTAGTGCAAGTTTACCCCTTTTTCAAGATGATTGAAATAATTGTGAAAAAGATGCTTCTTGGAGTCTTGTTTTTGCGTTTTTTCAAACTCTCTAAGTGTGAAAAAAGCATCGAGCTTACCTTCTCTGGGATCATAAAATTTACATGGAAGGAGTCTTGTTGTGTCATGATTAATCACATTGCGGGTCTTATCTTTGCGTCTTTGGCCTAATGCCAACTCCATGTTTCTCTCAACTAAACCTTTAAAGAATTCCTTATATGCAAGACTTGCAACACTTATTGCATCTGTGATCTGACACCTTGATCCATGGAGGAATTTTCCTCGAGTGTCCTTATCCTGCACATGTATCCTTGCCTTGAACATCAGTATGTTCCATGCGCTTAGAACTAGTTTGATTGCTTGCAAGATTCATTGCTCCTTGTTAATGTAGCATTCTTGTATTCTTTTTCAAGCTCGTTGAAAAATTGGAAAAGAAAAAAAAAAAAAATATTCCAAAAAGAGGGGATGGGAAATATACATTCTTTTTTCGGCAACAAAGATAGTTGCCCTTGGACAAAGCACATCCTTCCATTTGTTCATCAAGCATTGGGATCTAGTATGACCTTAGGAAGTTGTTCTCACTACATAGAGTTGTGTCCTCCTCCGTTTTCTTACTCTTCCAAACATATGGAGAGTTTGTGATGCTTCCTGCATCTTAGACTTATGTCAATGTTATGCTGCCTGAGTTTGATCATCTTTCGTGATTTTGTTCAAGGGAAGTTTTATCCAACCTGATTCAACCTTTTTGCAGTTTGTCTCTTGAATTTCATGATTTGGCCATCCCTTGAGTCTAGTCAAGTCAAGATTCGAAATTGACAAAGTTCTCTGCATGATCACCGAGATCCTCCAGTATTTTCCCAACGGCTTGTCGAAGACCTCAGGGTAGTGAGTCTTACACTCTTATAGTTCTCCTACCTGAGCTGTTGAAGATCTTGAAGTTGTTTCTTGAGCTATGAAGTCTTCATATCCTTCCATAGGCATCACTAGCTTCTTGAAGATGCATATTGTACTTATATATCTTCGACTAATTTTGGGATGTAGATCCCATGTGTATTGCCTGCGGCTACACTTTATACATTTGTATGACATGGATATAGAATGTAATTTATTAGAAACCATGATTTAGTTCATCTTGAGCATGGGTATGCCCACCTTGGAGAGACAATTGTTGTTTTGCAGATAGCACCTCCCGAAATATGGTCCCAGGCTCACTCAACTTCGTGCTGGTAAAGATATTGTAATGTATTTCGGCCATCAATTTCTCTTTTGACCTCATACATTAGGGGGCATATGTTATATCCCTAAAATTCCCTAACTATGCATACATGGAGTTTGCCTTCCTACTTATATAATTTTCCAAATCATTGTTGAGGAGCTCTATTTAAAAAACATTTTTTAGAGCATGTACACGTCCTGCTGCACTACTGACCGCATACATACACTTGTTTCATGCTAAAAAACCCACTTACATATTCTATATGCACACTAAACATCCCACGTATACCTTCAAAAGTTGAAAAAATTAAAAAGTTGCAAGGAATTCGGTGGAATTAACGGGCTATTGGAGGTTTCCCAACCATTTCACCTACTATATCTCATCCCCAAACCGAATAACTATCCATTTTTAATATAAAAGGAGGTCTTGGGGTCTCATTCCATAATCAAGCATTAGAATGGTGAAACTCTGTCGAAATTCCCTTTCCCTCCTTTCCCAAGTACTTGCAACCTTTTTTGAGTTCTTGCCTCAACATTACCTCTCTAGCCCTTTTCTCCCATACAATCCCTTCCCTTCCATTGGAGTGATCAACAGATTGTGAGAGAAGGAATTTCGAAGGTGCACTTGGAGCAAAGTTAAGAGGAGCTCAAACCAGGTTCATGAAGCGTCAGCCTGCAAAGCTTGTAATTTCCAATCTTTGAATATTGAATAAAATAATTTGTTTCCCTCTCCCAAATGATATCTTTATGTCTTTTATTTGGTTTATCCATAATGAGTTATATGTAACCCTAATTGATGAATAGAGGTAGAATATTGGTAGCATTGTTTGCCTAAGAGTGGATGCAGGTCAGCTTTGGGAGGAGACCAACGTCCAAGGAAGCAACCAAGCTCGAGGAAGTCATCATCAAATGTTTGGATCAAAGGTAATATCCCTTCCTTACTCTTCTATCATTTTCAGTTCATCTGTGTGGAATTTTTGGGGTAGTGTAGGAATTAGATTGAATTTTAGGGAGTCATTTCTCTGTGTACACTTAGAACCCTGGTATAGTTATAGGGGGATTTTCCCGCTAGCACTATGGTATAGTTATCATTCTTCTTCTTTACACTAATGATATGGTTTTTATTGTGAGGAGTTCCCACAATCTTATCAAGAAGCTAATAATCCTCAAAAATTTCTGCTCCAATATGGGTATGAGTGTTAATATAGAAAATGAAATTTCATGATAATTAAATCCAATAAGATCACCTATGATAATTTTGTATATGAAAATAACAAATTGGAGGAAGTGCCTTCATACTAGGATTATAGCATTGAGAAAAGGATAAATGGAGGCTGGAAAGCTTATTATGGCTTGAAAACAATTGTAAATTGGTGGATCTTTGGATATGAGATAAGAAAAAAATCCTCTTTGAGACTCTCATTACTCCTATTATTGTATATGAATGTGAATTTTGGGGACGCAATATCTCTAGAGAGTACTATAGAAAGATAGAGAAGATCAAAAATAATTTTATAACCTATAATCTCAAAATTAAAGGAAATACAATGTATTGTATCCTCCTCACAAAAGAAAGCCTTTCCCCCATTGAGAGCACGACTATGACCAGGTGTGTATTGTATAAGAACAAGTTAAACATGTAAGACAACATTATTCCTAAAAGATTCAAACTACATCCAAAACCAACTTTAGCTCAAGTGGGCATGACATAGTGATTCCCAGATTTAGCTAAACCATCGAGGAATAAATGAGCATACATATTGCATAGTAAGGATAATATTAAAAGTATTATTACATCAAAATTTAAGGAAAAAATGTAGTGTAAATAAATAATTAGAGGGAAAAAGAAAATTAAGATATTATAAGGAGGTAATAAACCCTAATTTAAAAGATAAAAATATCTCTATGTACTCTGTGTTTTTTTTCCACGAAAAAAAACGTATTTCTATTCATTCGAAGAGAACCAAATTACATTATGTAGGTTCCTTTAGCACGACCCAATATTGGGTAGAAAGTTCCCAAAGGGACAAAAACGCTGGCTGGTAAGCCACAAAGTATATATAAATACATAAACTGGGAGGAAACCCCAAATAGGCCGCAAAATCTAGGCCAAGAAGTCCTGCCACAGAATAACCCCAAAAAAAACAATCCCAACAATTTAACCTTAGTGGCGGGATGGAGCAGGTTAGAGAGGTATGTAACCCTCACAACAACAAACGAGATAGCAACAACATCGATGAAAACCTCAACCAAAAAAGGAAAGACCAGAAGTTGTACACCATCTCAAAGGACCTCAAAGTGCCACTACACAAACATCACACGCCAAAGGATAGGACCTCAAAGCTCTGGCACTAACCCTTGTAAAATAGGTGAGAAAACCATCGGAAACTACCAATGGGAGCCAAATATGAGCATACATAAAACCCTAAACAAACCAAAGAGGCCAGAGAGAGGAACAACAAACCAGGAACAAAACAGAGCGGAAGGACCAAGGACCAAGACAAACCTAGATTTGCGCACTCAGTAAGGATGATCCGTGATATGGAGGATGCGAGCACCCAGAGGCACCACTACCAAAAGGAATACCTGAACTGGGCAAGTAAAGAGCGATCTGGGAAGTATGAGCCATGCCCACCATCAAATAACCCGACTCATCCAAGAAAAAATGCCCGATCCGTAGAAGACAAAGATCAAGAACGTCGCGTAGAGAAAATAGGCCCGGAGAATAAACCTCAGTAGGAAAACACGCCAAGTAGAAGGGTAAAATACGAGACATGGCCACCATCAAGAAGATCATCTCTTCCAGAAAATAGAGCCCAATCCGCACAAGTAGAGGCCTTAGATAAAAAACTCCCAACCGAGAAGAAAAAAAAAAAACTAAGAAAGTCGCCCCAGTAGGAAAAAGAGCCGAGGAGATAGTGACTACGTAAGCAAAGGCTATCAGAGGGCAAACTCCAAGATCAAAGACAGAGATCAATCTCCGTGCGAACTTCAGGAAAAAACCAAGCGAGGGGTATGTGGCCAGGGAAATCCTAGCCACAGACCCACAATATCCACCCCCCATAAAAAAGTTGAAGGACAACTTTGATCCACATATGTGTGCACGGGTCACAATACCATTTAATATAGTATCTATGGGTGAAACCACATGTTCGACCACGACCTCAAGGTGCCCCCATGGCTCCAGGTAAAGCCCTCACGAGAATTTAACCTTGCCTAACGATGAAAAACTCCTCGCTTTGCACCATTGGATCTATGTACTGAGTGTTGTGTTGGTAGATTCTCAAAATACTACTATGGGATGAACAAGCGATGAAGATGAAAACAATTTTCTCTCAGAATGTGCAACATATACCTAGATTAGATTTCAATTTCAAACACACAAATAAAATTACAAAAAATTCCAAGTAATCCCTTATATTTTTAAGGTTAGATAGACTAATTAAATCTTATCGAAAGTTAATCATCATCATCAATATTTTATTTACATTAAATTAATTATTATTATATTTTAGATTATTTATTTACGAAGCTAAGTAAATAATTTGTGTAACTAAATGTATTATAATACTAATAATCTAAATCAATTTATCTTTAGGCGATGAGGAGGCCATTAAAATAATACTTCTCATAAGGGAAAGAGTGCTCCATTACCCACTTTGAGAATATATTTTGAAATTCCAAACCAAGTCTATTTCAAGACCCCATCTAATTGTATCGGTAATCATGGTCAAAATGTGCTATCGGAACAATTTTGATTGCCCCGGGCCTTGTGGGGCAAAGCACTCGACGCGTCGAACTGAAGCTGACATTAAAGGAAAGTCCTAAAGTTTAATTTTCATTAATTTTTAATTATTTTTTTAATAGGTTTAAGGTATATTAGGTATCATCATAGTTATTGTATCCATTAAAATACTTAAAATTTTTATTGCAATATAAAGTATGTACTTTATAAATATAAATTAGATTTGTAAAATAAAATAATTGGAAAAAAGTTGACATTTATAATATAAAAGTGAAAAAATGAATTATAATAATAAAAATGAATACAAATTAATTTAATGTATCTTATCTTAATTTTTTTTAATTTCTTTATATATTTAATAAAATAAAAAATAAAATAAATCTTAACTAAAAATAATTAACTTAATATTATATTTTAAGTATATAAATTTGCACAATTAATATTTTAACATTAATACCATATTATTTAATCTTTTTTAATTCCTCTATATATTTAATAAAATCAAAGCTAAAGTAAATCTTAATTAAAAATAATTAACTTAGTAATATTCACATTGTGAATAATGAAATCTCTTAAATATATACTATATTATTTTAATATTTTTAATTCCTCTATATTATTTAATAGTAATATTCACATTGTGAATAATGAAATCTCTTAAATATATACTATATTATTTTAATATTTTTAATTCCTCTATATTATTTAATAAAATCAAAGATAAAATAAATCTTAATTAAAAATAATTAACTTAGTCTATATTCACATTGTGAATAATGAAATCTCCTAAATATACACATATTTTGGATGAAATTTAGGGATCTGAAGGACCACACAACCTAAATTTGTGATGTTAAGTTTGTGTTATGTTGTAATAAGTTTGATATGAATATACACCTCTTTATCATAGATATAAATACACGTTGTTATAATATTTTATGTTTGATATTAACTCATTCTTTAATAATGATATGTAGCTTATGCGTATATTGTAAAGCTAACAATATAATTTATATATGAATTTTTTAGTTTTAAATACTTAAAAAAATAAAAAAGATTGTAATATATATATATATATATATATATATATATATATATATATAAATAAAAATAAAAATAAAAGCTAACCATATAATTTATGTATGAATTTTTTAGTTTTAAATACTAAAAAAAAAACGATTGTAATATATATATATATATATAAAGTGTTAAGTATTGTTTTTAATTTTTATAAAAGATAATAATTTCTTTAAAAGATATTCTATAGTTCAATATATGAAACATATGTTCATGTAATATAATATAAGGTATATATGATAATCATTTTCCGCTGAGATTTTTGGTCTAAGCGGAAACTATGAAATGACCAAGGTTTCATGCAACCAACAGACTCCCACTTTATTCACTGCAGGCCTTTTCTGTATGCGCTTGGTACACATAGCTCTGTTTCTCCTACCGAGACAACATAATGAGGGCAGATGGGG
>ML793936.1:183067-211068 GCA_009831015.1 Picea engelmannii
GGGGGGGGGGGGGGGGGGGGGGGGGTTGAAAACCCCCTCTTATCGCAACGTAGCAGCCAATGATCCAGAAAACTCCCGTGCTCGTCGGTCGTCCTTCCAACCTCTGTCGCACTTAAGGGAATAATATTTGCAAGAAAAGACATATGGAAGAAAAGGAGAAAGCATGGATGCATAATCATCGCATCCAAAAGAAGTTCGGGTCTGGATACCCGAAAAGTGCATCCCTCAAACTTTAGTAGCGCCCAGATACGTCATAAAATAAACCATAATAGGGGAGCACACACATTTTATGAGAGATCATGCTCTAATTGGAAAATTCTTGGGTCTCTAGCCCTCAGAAAATGACCTTGCACGATGGATCAAGCCCTGGTGGAATCCCAAAGGAGATTACGAGCTTCAGCTAAGATCCAAAGGGTTCTTCATAGTCATTTTCTATAACCTGGAAGACAAGGACCGCATCTTCGAAGGAGGACCATACTTCTACAACTTAGTAGGTCTCTACTTGCGCTTTTGGACGGGCCGCTTTTTCCCCGAAAAGGAAGATTTCTCCTATGCCCCGGTATGGATTCATCTCTACTCCCTTCCTCAAGAGTTATGGTTGGAAGAAATTTTAATGGGCATTGACAATACTCCGGGAAAACATGTTAAGTCCTTAGAATCTACAAAACAAAGAAACTACACCTCCTATGCAAGAATATGTGTTTATATGAACATCTCCAAAGTTTTACCAAGTTTAGTAACCCTGGAATACCAGGATGAGGAATGGGTTTAGACCATAGACTACAAACACATTCCCTTGAGTTGCCGGAAATGCCATGAACATAGGCATCTCTTTAGAGATTCCCCCCTAAACACCCCACCAAGCCGGAAGCCGAAGAGAAACCAAAGGAGGGGTTCACATAGGTTCAGATCCACAAAAGACAAACATAGAAAAAACCCATCAACAACAATGGAAGAAAGAAACCCAACACCAATTCCTTCAAAGCCCTTAACCAACTTCCAGAGATTGAAGAGGTGGAAAAACCACACCAAACAATGAAAAGAGGAAACATTAACAACAAGGAAAAACAATAGCCATAGGAGCACCCAGTTCAAGGAATCCACGCGGACTTCGGGGATTCTCCAAATATAGGGAAAGGCCTAGAGTGGGATGAAGACACAATCATGGAAATGGACGAACAAGACCTAGCTGATACTTACCTAAATATGCTAGAAGAAGCACTCAATAAGAAGGACCTCCAAACTATATCAGAAGATCAACTCAGAAAATTCCATAAGGTTTTCCTCGATTCATCAGCAGGGGCCACCTCTAGACTCAGCATCAACGTGGATCCAAACCTAGATCCTCGGAGAAATCCTAAGGAAAACAAAAGTCACCGGAAATAATCAGTGCACTAGCTAATAAAAGAGGCAGGGAACTACATGATCAACTCAAGGAAGATACAAAGGCTCTCAGAGAGATCCTTCTCCCATCCACCAAATATTCAATAATGAGGATCATCACCTGGAACATCAGAGGCCTAAATGGGAGATCCAAATAGAGGATTATCTGGAACTGTGTAAAATATGAAAACCTTGATATTCTTATGCTACAAGAAACAAAATATGCGGGGAAAATAACAGAAGACATTCTAAAAAAATGTTGGAGAAATTGCAACTTCTATCAGCTAGATTCGAAAGGCACTATAGGGGGATTAGCTATACTTTGGAACCTTGCCATAGTAATATTAGACCAAGGCTTCTCCACACCAAGAACCCTTACAAATCACTACCGAGCTATTGGCTCAAGCAAAGACGGGTTGATTACCAATGCATATCGCCCGCAAAATTTCCAAGACAAGAACCTCTTTCTTAAAATCCTAGCATACCTAGGCTCTCTAGCAAAGAACACATGATGGATAGTAGGTGGATACTTCAATATGATCCTCACACTCAAGGAAAGAAGAGGAGGGAAAAAATGCCTAGAAGAAGACAACATAAAATTCCAGGAACTAATAGAACAACTCAATCTGGTCGACACAGAGAATGGAAATGATACTTATACATGGACCAACAAATGACTAGGACACCAACAAATAGCCTGTAGGCTAGACCACTTGCTAATCTCAGAAGCCCTTATGCTAGAAGGTTCAATGGTAGATTACAACATTCTTCCGAAGGCAGGTTCAGACCACTGACCTATTCAACTTTGGATAGATACAATAGCCACCCCTAAGCTCAAACCCTTCAGATTTGAGAAATTCTAGCTCACCCACCCGGACTTCTAGGAGCTAGCTCAAAACTGGTGGAACAATGCAAAGATCCAAAAGAGGAATAAAATGTACTGCTTCGAGAAAAAGATAAAACACTTCAAACATGAGGTTTGAAAATGGAACAAATAAGTCTTTGTGAACATCTTTCAAGAAAGGAAAATGATGGAACAAAAACTAGAGGACCTTTAGGAGCAAATGATACAAATTGGCCATACAATCACACAACAATAGAAGGAGAACAACATCAAGAGGAAACTGGAAGAAATATACAAGCAGGAGGAAATCCTCTGGAGACAGAAATCTCGGGTCCAATGGCTCAAAGAGGGTGATAAAAAATACAAATTCTTCCACCGCTCCATGATCCATAGACACTTCATAAACCACATTACGAAGCTGGAAGATAAGCAGGGAAACACCCATCTAACTCATCAAGAAATAACACACGAGATGACAGACTTCTACAAGGATGTCTTCTCAGAACCCCTCATGGACTGCACCATGAAAATAGAGTGGGTAAACCAAAACATCCTAACACTCATTACCCAGGATCAGAATGTGACTCTCATGAAACCCATAACGCAAGCAGAGGTGGATCAAGCTGTCTAGGATCTCCCCAAAGGAAAAGCACCAGGCCCAGATGGTTTCACTACAGACTTCTTCCACTCATGTTGGCCAATGCTCAAGGAAGAAGTGTGGCAGTTGGTGGAGGAATCACGCAGCTCAGGCAAAGTTCTATCAATGCTAAATGCCACTTTTCTCACCCCAATCTCCAAAGAAGAGAGGGTGACAAATCTGAATAACTTCCAACCAATAGCGTTATGCAATGTGATTTATAAAGTCATCTCCAAGTTCATAGCCCTGCGACTCAAGCCCATACTCCCCTTCATCATCTCTAAGGAGAAATCAGGGTATGTCGAAGGAAGGAAAATCATGGACAATGTCATCCTAGTCCACAAAATCATTCACTCGCTCAAAATCACCCATACTCTGGATATGCTTCTAAAACTAGCACTGTCAAAAGATTTTGACAAATTATGTTGGAAGTCCATGAAAGCCCTCTTAACAAATTTCAGTTTCAACAAAGAATGGATCTCTTGGACAATGAACCTCATATCATCAACTTTCTTCTCAATCCTTGTTAATAGAGTCCCCTCCCAACCCTTCTCCCCCTCGAGAGGTATAAGGAAAGGTGACCCTCTCTTCCCCTTCCTATTTTTCATAATGGCTGAAGGCCTAGGCTACTATATCAAAGCCTCAATTCAAAATGGATTGCTTCAAGGCCTCCCTCTACATGGGTTACAACCGACAGCCTCCCACAACCTATTTTTTGATGATATGATGCTTCTGAATACCCCCACAATGCAAGAAGCTAACAAAATGAGATCCATTCTCAATGAATTCAGTGAAACATCCAGAACCACCTTTAATATGGCTAAATTGCAACTCTTCTTTTTTAATACGATAGAAGCCATCCAACAACACATCACAACTATTGAACATACCCATCTACTCTTTGCCCTCACAATACCTGGGACTCCCTCTCTCTGACTCGACAGACAAAAACATTTCCTGGGACTCTCTCCTCCTTTCTGTATCCAACTGACTTAGAAACTGGACCTTCCGATCCATCAATATCCCAACCAGACTCATTCTCTTAAAGTCAATCCTTTAGGCTATTTCTGCCTACCTCTTTTTATCCCTAGCTACCCCTCAATCTGTCATAAAAAAAAAAGGAATTTGCAAAGGAAATTTCTATGGCATGGCCACAACTCGAAAAAACAATGGTCCTTAGTCAGTTGGGACAAAGTCTGTAAGCCCAAATCTCTAGGAGGTCTGGGCCTCAGGGACCCTGGAAAATTAAACAACACCATGGGTGCAAAGATATGGTGGAGATGGATCAAAACTCCAACTGAGCTCTGGGAAAAAATATGAAAACATAAATATGCCTCGAATACACATCAAGCTCTTCTCATTAGGATGCAGGAAAAAACTAAGGGCTCCAATATTTGGAACACGGCCTGGAAAAACCGACCATTAATACAAGAACATGATTTTTGTGAAATTCGTAATGGCCAACATGCACTATTATGGATGGACTCCTGGCAACAATTTCCACCCCCTCAAAATGAAGACAACCTACGATCTTATGAAAATCACATTCAAGATCTATCCTCTCTCAAAGTGGAAGAATTGTGGTCAAATACCCCCAACAACTCTCCTTGGCAAAGATGGAAATCAACTCACTAGGAACTCTGAGTGGAAATTGATTGTGACTTGCAGCATTGGAAGAAAATAACAAACCAAAGGCGAATCCGGGTAAGAACATACCCAAACATTCTCATATGGGGACATATTCCTCATGGGAAGTTCACACTCAAAGAGGGCTATACTATACAAGAAAAAATCCAAAATATTCAAAAAGATCACATTTGGGCAACAATATGGAAATCAAGATTTTGTCCAAAAATCTCCACTTTCCTCTAGCTTCTAATTTAGAACAATATCATAATCTGGGACAACCTTCAAAAACGGGGTTTCATAGGTCCCTCCATATGCCACCACTATTACCAGCAGGAAGAAACCATGGAGCACCTCCTAAACAATTGTCCAATCGGTGAGGAAATTTGGAATCAGACCACCTAGCTCATGAAAAGAACCCAACGAGCAAACAACAACATCATTAGCACAATCAGGGATCGGGGACCCGGATCCTACAAAATTCCTATCTTGAAGAGAACTTAGCAACTCCTACTAGGATTCATTATATGAAAACTATGGAAAGAGAGGAACAAACGAATCTTTCATTCTGGGACCTCCCCACCCACCCACCCCTGGACCATTATCCTCTCGAATCTCCAGGAAACTCTCCAGCTTCACATGTGGACCCCGGAAGATTTCCCCACTGATCCAGGTGAATTCTCAGTCCTAAAATCCTTGGGCTACTCTCTGTCACTCTACATACCCTCCCTCTGCAGTCCCCCCTAAAAGAAAAGGCCTTCAGTTCGTCTACTTGGCTTCCCCCCCCCCTCCTGGATTACACAAATTCAACTTTGATGGCACCTCCAAAGGCAATCCATGAGTTTCAAGATATGGAGTGGTCATAAGGAATAACACATGCCAAATTCAATACCTCATCGCAGAAAATATGGGATTCGACACCAACAATTCAATGGAAATCTGGGGTCTCATTAAAGGGGTACAAATGGCTCTTGACCACAATCTCACTTTCCTGATCATTGAAGGAGACTCCAAAGTCATAATCAAACTAGCCACCAAAATCATAAATGGAAAAGATTCAGAAAAAATAACCCCCAGTTTGTGCCTCTTGGGCCCCCTAAATAGTCTCAAGGCACTTCTCATGCCCTCTCTAACTCTCACCACCTCTCACATAAGACAAAGTGCAAATAAAGTGGTAGATAGACTTGCCAATACAGGGGTTGAATCCACGCAGTGATTCATTTTCATAGATACAAGGAAGTCCCCAAGCTCGTCTCTCTCGATCCAATGCATGGAGCTAGCCCAACATGATTTCCCTTCCCCAGATGGGGTGCCACCTGGATTGAGTCTGCATACACATGGAACCAAGCAGCCAGGGGAGTTATTAACCCCATCCGTCAACCCACAACCATTAACTACCACATGGATCACACCTTGAGGCTAGTTATGGTAGTGCACTTGGAAAACCAGGTCGGGTTAATGGTTGCGCGAGCAAGCCAGACCAGGCGTATCAGGCCTAGAATGGCTCTCAAATGATCTCTAATGGCTAGGGGGGCTGTCAAATTTTGGGGGTGTGGCAATAAATGGGCATTTTCCCTGGTGTATTCATCCATTTTCCCTCTACCCTGGTTCGTGCTCTTCGACTCTCCTGAGAACTTCTGCATAGTTGTCCTCTGTGTATTTTTATTATGTGCTCTCTCCTCCTACCCTTGAAATTGTCTTGGCTCTGATGCCCTCTCTCTACTCCGCTCGCTATGCCCCCACAAGCTTATTCTTTACAAATTCACCAATGCCTCCTTGCTCTTGGTCTTGTCGACATTTTCCAAGCACCATTTCACTGCCTCCCTATCCACAACCCAAAGCATCCACACTCTTCCCAGGATGCCCGAATAAAGAGGGAAATCTAAGAGGGGTGTGTGATACTACAACAACCTCTCCAATCACAATCGACTCTCCCCCTCCTAATTGGCTTTCATTCTCTGTTTTAATATCCCACGACACCACAACCAGAGGTCGTCGGAGGTGCATCTGTCCACCCCACATCTTCTCCATGGCTTCAACTTGGTTAAGGAGGAAGCGTCACCTTCGTGCACGCACATTCCTCCATCCACCCCTCATTTTCTCTATGGCCTCAACCGGGTTAAGGAGGAAGCGCCACCTTCATGTGCGCGCATTCCTCTGGCCACTAGTCTCTTGGGGCCCCCAAAACTCAATCCGCATGAATCCTATTATGGAGATGCCAGCTGCATGGTGGAGGAGGAAATCCCCCCGAGATGGAAGGAGGAGGAAAACACAACATGTTCCAATGAGGAAACCATAGTGGTCTCCAGCAAGGAAAAGGAGGAGGAGCAGCCCCAACAATTTTCAAATCGCCTCACGGAGGAGCACCTCCAAATCATCTTTGAAATCCAGCTAAAACAAGATGATCAGATGCACTCTCAGTGCATCCTCGGCCAACAAATGGACATTGAGTTCGATGCACTAGAGGACACTCTTGCATGGACTCGATGCCCAACATGCAACCAACAATTCACCCCTGTCTACAACATCCATGGAAAACTAGGCTTGCTAATGGAGTAAAGTCTCCAGGTTACTGTTCTTCGTTCATTCTAGTTACAGTCTTAATTTTTTAGTTTACTCCAGCAACAGACTAGATGGACATAAAATTTTGTTCATAGTTGGTCCTGTAGGCCACCTGAATATTGTTCATACATTTTTGTTCATGCAGCTAGGATGCATATTTTTGTTAAGACAATTTTGTTCAAACAGTTCCAGTTTAAATGATGATGTGTCAAACTTGGAGCATCTAAGAGCCACCTGTTTTTCTTTCCCTTCTATGGCAGAACAAGTGGCTCACACATGGAAATGTATAGCTTACAAATGTTATTAATATAAGGATCCAATTTTATTTACAAAAAAAAAAAGATAATCATTCTCCGTTGTAACTATTTATCGTGATCTTAAAAATCCTTTCACATGTCTCAACCCTAGCGATGGTAATGGATTTTGACTGTAGTCAGTTTTGGGAAAATCATGCAGTCTACTATTAGCGGTTGGGTCGAGGAGGAAGAATTACTCGACTACTCTATGGATCCATTAGAAGGCGTAGATATATGGGAATCACCAGCTGACACTCTTTCCTTCCCTAAACACAACACATTTTTTGGGATACTTGATTGCGGGAATGTTCTGTTAGGAGGTTTAGTTTCCTTGTTGGGGCTGCTACTGGGTTCCCTCTTTTCCATCAAGATCTGTCTGCAGTTTTCTTATCCAATGCAGAGTGGCATTTCTCTCAGTCCAAATAATTTATTGCAGACATGCAGGTGGTGGTGGGTCCTTTCCAGACATATCCACTCTCCTCATGGGCATAATTAGCTCTGGCAGAAGAGGTTTGGACCCTGGGGAAATACATCCATGCAGATTTCAGCTTTTTACAACTAGGTGGAGTATCGTATTATTTTCTCTCAGAGGAAATTACCCTTGCAGGGCTTCCTTCTTTGAATATTATGGAGGTATTATGTAACACCTCATGGGGTTTTTTGGATCCATTTATGATAGTTGAATTTGCATACTTACTATTTTTGCATAAGAAACCCTTTACTGATCCATCTGCTAATGTAGAGTCGAGGGTCTCTTTCAGACCTTCTGGGAATTCCCCCTCTCCTGAAGTCGTGAATCAGACGGGTTCTCTAGGTGCTTCGGTAAGAGCACGCAAGAGGAAAATAAAAAACTTAAAGCCAAAAAGGGGACATGATTGGTTGGTGTTGGGAGAGGACGTTCCTATGGCACAAGTTGTGGATATAACAACTACAACGGTGGTGGGAAACACGAGGGGTAGGAGGTTCAATGCAAAAACTCTAAAGGAATGGGAAGCCTCTTCTTGGGATGGTGTTTTGGGCTATGTATCAGTGGTAAAAGTTTTGGCAAGGGGATGGTTTGTTTACAAATTCATGAAAGCGGAGGACGCCCTTTAGGCCCTTAAGTCACCATGGAGTGTAGAATCTACCCCAATTTTCTTCAAGATCTGGAATCTTTTTTTTGATGGCGAACATGAACACCTGGATGTGGTACCCATTTGGGTGCATCTCCCTTCCTCTGGATTTTTGGTCGAAGGAGATTTTAAAGATTATTGGGAATACCCTCAGAACTTTTTTGGATGCCGACATGTCTTTCTTGGCCATAGATGAATATGTGATGGCTCGCATTGTAACATCCCGCTCTTGTGAGGACATGTTATTTAATTATTCTTTGAGGACACTTGCATGAACGTGATTCGGTTATAGTACATGGTTATTTGTTTCTCTTATGGATTCTTATGATGATGTTCATGGATTATGATTTTTATGTTATTTGTTATATGCATATTGACATACACTATTAACGAGTTTCCCTAAGTGTGCATGACACTTGATGGATTGTGGATGTTAAGGGAATTGTGCATGACACTTGATGGATTGTGGATTGAATTTTACCCACAGGCGTAAATTGTTGTCAAATGATCAAACCCAAACTGTGTTATTGCAGGCGTTTCCAAAAAATTGATTCAAGTGATAAGTCATGTGTTGTTATCGATGAATGCAAATTTTATTTATGCTACTATAATTGTTCTGGTTAGCTTTGTTTTTGGACACGAGACTAAGATTTCACTTATACTCTATTGATTCTTAGTATTCGAATGTAGGAATCTGTTACTCAATCACGCTTATTTATCGATGATTGATGGACAATATAAATTGGATTATTCCTTGCGCTGTGAAGAAATGATGATTATGAATGAATCCTATTAGTTCATAGACGGATACATAATGAAGGTAGTGTAAAGTTAATGTACGGATTGAGAAGATTTATATTCTTTTGGGTTCTCACAATGACTATGGAATTTTATCATTGCCTTACATACTCCTAGAAGATATTCCTTAAGACAAAATGTATAGATGAGCTATCCGAGAATTAGATTCTATTGCATCATTAATTATGTTGATGTATGATTGTTTTAGAAATTAGTTACTCTTGTGCCATTAAATAAAGTTGATGTATGATAGTTTTAGTAGTTATATTACTCTTGCGCCATGTAATAATGTTGATGTATGACTGATAATCTAGATTGGAGTTACGAGTTGTGATTAATTAATGAATTTAGACACCTTCTTGTTCCTTAGAACAATCGCCAGCCCTGAGACCTTAAGTGGTCAAACTCAATCAAATGAATCATAGGCTTGAGAATTTCTTATGTGTCCTGGAGGTCCTAACCATGTAGGATAGGTTGGGCAGGTAGTAATTTTTATTCAGTGATGTGGTTGATCATTAATTATATTTCTGCTTCAGTTGATTGTGATGTATTGAATTGCATCACTATTTATGTTTATGTGTGATCATGTGTCGTGGTTATGCGTTGGATTGGTGTCGTTATTAATTTAGATGATGTGTAGTTTGTAATTCTATTAATTTTTTTTGTGACGATCTAAATGCCTAATGTAAAAAAAATAAAAAATCCATCGTTGTGTGTTGTCATAATGGAGGGCCATTACATATGGTATGAGATTGATTTCAACCCTGCGACTTGGGATCATTACGCCTTTCACTGTGTTAAACACTTGATTAATACCTTATCGTTAATTAAAATTTAAATGTGTCCATGCAGGTAATCATGGTTAGAGGATGCCGTGGAGGTAGACGACGTGGTGCTAGGGGAGGTGGTGCGATGCCTCCAATAGAATCCATGCCATAGGGGTCTAAACCCCAAGGAGAAGAACAAGTCATTGGGCATGAGAAGATTGTTGTGGATGATGTCGTTGGTTTGATGAGGTCCTTTCAAAGGATGTTAGAGGCCCTGATTAACTGAATCGATAGAGATGAGGCCAGGGTGCCTATAGCGAATGAGGGTTCATAGCGTACTCCAGCTGGCAGTGGTAGTATTCACAGAGAACTCGAGAAGGTGAAATTTCTTGAGTTCATAGGTGCGACGAACGACTCAACCATTGATGCATGGTTGGAGAACATGGTGATGTTATTTCAAATTCACAACTACACCTCCAACATGAAGGTCTGCATGGCAGTATTTAAGTTAAAGGGGAATCTCAACTAAACATGGTCGTTGAAGACATGTCATGGGAATTTTTTAAGGAGCGGTTTCGGGATAGGTATCTGTTAGAGGAATTCATTGAGTTTCATCTCAATGAGTTCAATGCCTTACGACAAGGTGATCGTACGGTGCCACAGTATGAGGCCATATTTACAGAGCTACTTCAGTATGTCCCACATCTGAACATGGAGAAGGTGAATGTCAACAAGTTTGTGTTCATCCTTAACTTCAACATCTGTGCGAAGGTGAGGATCCTAATGCCTTAGAAGTTGCATGATGTAGTCTAGAAGGCCCTTGTAGCTGAGGAATAGTTGACCAACAGGGGTCAGGGTAGGACTCCTACAAGATCGACTGGACATACGACATACAGTGCACAACAACATCAAATGCCAGCCAGAAAGACATCATGGTATAGAGATACATCAAGAGGATCCACGTTCATGACACCATAAGGACTGACTCTTTAGCATAAGACTCATTACAGGGACCACCGCATCAGTAGCAGTAGCAGTTTAGGTCTGTTCAACAGAACAAACCAGGATCTCAGGATGGAAGGTCAACAACTTCTACTTCGAGGACCAGGAGTACTCGACTGAAGACTATATGTTGGACATGTGGAGAGACAAATTACCAATGAGACTGTTCGGTTGAGAGGGCCATAGTAGCTAGGTCATCAAGACACACTACAGTTGGAGATTTGGGCAAGGCCCACAAGATTCATGTAGCAGTGAACAACCACTAGGCCGAGCACTATTCCACTGTGCTCGAGACGTCAGGTACCATCATCAACCAATCTTTTAGTATTTTGATAGATTGAGCTGCTACCGAGAGATTTATTTATGGTGTAGTGATGAAAATAATTAAGGTAAAGGTATTCGAGAAGGATGATTTTAGATACATAGAAATGGATTCGGGTGCCAAGCAAAATGTTGGAGGAAAGGTTGTGGATTGTCGCATTAACTTGGGAGATTTTGTAACAAAGGCCAACCCATATTTCACGATATTAGGATCTTATGAAATAGTGATCGGTATGGACTGGTTGGAATCTTATGATGCGATACTCAATTGTAAGATGAAACGATTGAGTTTGACCGATGATGAGGGACAAAGAAGAGTGATTGTAGGAAGAAACCAGGGAGTGTCCTTGAGGTTCATTTTTTCCCTACAGCTACAGAAGATCATGCATAAAGGAGGTAATTTGTATGCAATATTAGCACTAAACAATAGGAGAAAGGCGGAAGGATTAGAAAACCTTCCGCTAGTACGTGGGTTTGCTGACATGTTTCCAGAAGAGTTACCAGGATTTCCACCCGAAAGAGAGTTGGAGTTTACAATCGACTTGAAACTTGGAACTGAACTGATAGTAAGAACACCTTATCATATGTCAACACCTGAGTTACAGGAGTTGAAAATGCAACTGAAGAAGTTGTTGGACCTATGAATTATACGTCCAAGTGTGTCACCTCAGGGTGTGCCTGTTATTTTCATAAGAAAGAAGAATGGGTCATGGAGACTTTGTATTGAGTACTGTCAATTGAACAAAGTGACGATCAATAACCAATATCCGTTGCCAAGAATAGACGATTTGTTTGATCAAGTGAAAGGAACGACAATGTTTTCCAAGGTCGACTTGAGATTAGGTTATCACTAGTTAGGAATTAAAGAGGAAGATATTCGTAATACCACTTTCAAAATGAGGTTTAGACACTATGAGTTTACTATTTTACCATTTGGACTAACAAACGCTTAGGGGGTATTCATGATCTTGATGAATGGGGCGTTCCACGAATACTTGGAAAAGTTTTTTCAAGTATTCATTGATGGAATATTGATATATTCTTGGACGACAAAAGAACATGATGAACATTTGTGCTTGGTACTACAGTGTTTATGAGAAAAAAAATTATACGAGAAACTATAGAAATGCTCTTTTTACCAATCGAAGATTAATTACCTAGGGCATGTTATCTCGGCGAAGGCATCGTTGTGGATCCAACGAAGGTAGAGGCTATTATGGAATGTCATGCGCCAACCAATGTACCGTAAGTATGCAACTTTATGGGTTTAGTAGGATATTACTGATGGTTCGTTGAAGGTTTTTCAAAGATAGCACATCCAATCACGAAATTGCAAAAGAAAAATAAGAAGTTTGTATGGACCAACAAGTGAACAGAAGCATTTCAAAGGCTCAAGAGGATGTTTATGGAAACGCCGATACTAAAAGTCCCCGACATGGAAAAGTAATTCTTGGTATGCATAGACGCATCCCAGGAAGGCTTAGGAGGAGTCTTGATGCAAGATGATCGAGTGATCGCTTAAATTTCAAGGAAATTGAGGAAGCATGAGGAGAACTATGCCACACTTGATTTGGAGTTATTGGCCATTGTGTATTCCTTAAGAGTGTGGAGAAACTATCTGATTGGACATAAATTCGAACTAAAAATAGATCATTGTGGATTGCAGCACATATTTACTTAGAGTGACTTGAACGCGCAACAAAGGCATTGGTCAAAATTTCTTAGCGAATACGATTTTGATATTACTTACATAAAAGGAACAATTAAGAGAGTGGTGGATGTGTTGAGTCAGAGACCACACATATTCTTGATGATACCTCTTTAGATGAATCTTCGAGAAAATATTCTAACTATACAGTTCGAAGATGACTGGTATAAGGAGGTTAAGAAAAATATCGGATAAGACACCATGATGGTAATGAAGTTTTAAGGATATACAATGGATAATGACAGATTGATGAGGTATAATAATCAAATTTACGTACCTCCTAACGATGATTTGAGAAGTTTTATCTTAAGCGAATCTCATAGAGCAGTGTACATGGCTCATCTAGGAGTCATGAAGATGAGGGAAGACCTTAAGCCATTATTCTTCTGGAAAGGAATGAAGGAAGACATAGTTAACTACATGGCGATATGTATAGAATGTCAACAAGTGAAGGATGAACATAGACATCTGACAAGGTTACTTCAATGGACTTTATTTTTGGATTGTCGCTGACGACAAGGAGACATGACTCAATTTTCATGGTAGTTGACACTCTGACGAAGAGTGCACATTTTATTCCTGTGTGTACGACGTATCAGGCACCAGAAATAGATAGAGTTTTTATCAGTGAGATTGTGAGGTTACATGGTGTCCAAAAAAGGATCATATTCGATAGAGGATTGGTGTTTATAGGACATTTTTGGACCAGTTTCCAAGAGGCCTTGGGAACACAAATCAACTTTAGTACAACGTATCACCCTGAGACCGATGGGTAGACAAAAAGAATGAACCAAATTTTGGAATATATGTTGCGTATGCATGTGATGGACCAACAAAAGTGTTGGGAAGAGTTCTTTCCACTGGTATAGGTTGTGTACACCAACAACTATCAAAGTAACATTAATACAACACCGTTTAAGTTTCTTTACGGTGACCATGTCATATGCCATTGAACTAGGATTGAATTGAGGATAGGGTCCTGGTAGGACCAGAAGTGATCCAACAAATGGAAGAAAAAATGAAAACAATAATTCAAAGGATTAAATAAGTGCAAGATCGGTAGAAGAGCTATGGTAATGCACATCGTGTTGACCGCAACTATGAAGTTGGCGACCGAGTCTTCTTGCGGGTGAAACCACACAAGAGTTCAATCAAGTTTGGAAAGGGTGATAAAATCTCTCCTAGGTTTGTGGGACCTTTTGAAGTTGTGGAAAGAAAAGGACTCGTGGCCTATCGACTAGCCTTTCCTAATTCTTTGAGGTACATGCACGATGTTTTCATGTATCTTTTTTGAGACATTATGTTAGTGATCCTACACATGTGATTGGCATGAGTTCCTTGCAGGTATTGGATGAGGGTGCACTCACGACAGAGCCAATATGCATTCTGGACCATCGCATTCAAAAAATTTGACGTCAAACATTCGATCAATTCAAGGTCTAGTGGGACAATTATAGTCCACACTCGGATACCTAGGAGGATGCAAATGATATGCGTCAACAATTTCCTTACTTATTTGATATATTAGACATATAAATCTTTTCATATACTTTTATTACTGCATTTTATATACTATACAACTTTGGGACGAAGTTTTAAACAAGATGGGGTGTATGTAAATGTAATGTTCCCAAGTCAATTTTTTCGCTGGAAACACTAACTGTTCACTGTTTGTTTAGTTGTGTGCTTCCAAGTTTACTCATGAAGTTGTGCATTAGGGTTTATGTTTATGAGATCAAAGTATGTAGACATGGATCTGAAGATACAACATAAGAAAAGAAAATATACAAAAAGAAATACCAATATGGAACCAAATAAGTCAGATATGACCTTTATTTAGATAATATAGAGATCTTGAAACAAAAAATCTGTAGATATGAAAGAACACCAATAGAAATATCCAACCGGAATAATATCTTCTACAACAATTCTCAATACTGGAGATATAATCCTCCAAAGGAAATACAATAAGTTGATGTAAACAAAATATTGATTTATTTCCTTCCATGTATTAGATCCAAACCCCTCTAGCTGAGTTGCGCCCTTTTGGATGGCTGAATATACTCAATATTTCAGCATTGCTGCTAGAGGCCTCCAAACACCCTGAAACTGGCTGGAATAGTATATTGGGGCAATACAAACTCCCTCATGAAGTCACAGGATGAATGATAGAGATCTTCTCCTCCTATAGTTGAAACCCCAAACTAGGTTGCGCCCTCCTAGATGACTGAAGAGACCCAATATTTTGGCCTCACTTCTAGGAACCTCCAAATGATATGAAACTAGCTGGAAGGGTAGATCGAGGCAATATAAACCCCCTGGTGAAGTCTCTAGCTGAATAATGAAGATCTTCTCCTCCAAACAGAAGAAACCTTTTTCTGGAGTGCACCCTCCTTCACTCCAATGCATGCCAAGATGTAAAAAATCATATGGTAAGTAAGACTCTCCCATAATAGGATAGAAATGATGGATGAGGCCCTATAGGGAAAACCCAGAAGTCCAAATTCCCAAAATCCTCCTCTACTTCCTGGATCAAACTCTTCTTCTTCCAATGGTGTGCCCCCCTTGCTAGAAACCCCCTAGGTTGTACATTGTTCCTTCCTTGGCTAATGGATGGTACCTATAATTTCTATAGAATGGCGTGGGAGGATTATTGCACCCCCGATACCAATATTAGATCAATATAGGTGGGATATTTCACCACCGAGTTGATCTCTAGGGTTTGTAATCTCAAAACCCTCAAAACTCCTTTGTGCTCAAGACCCCAAGTGAAAAATGTAATAATAATCTAGAATGAGTGAGAACTGCCCCCTTCCTTTCTTTTATACTCCAGGTCTATTTCTCTGTTGAGTTAGTTAACCCCTAGCTTTTCCACACATTTTATTTTCTTTCCTTCAGTTACCTTTTTCCCCCAAAGTCAACTTAATATTATAACGTTGTGCTTAGGTAATGGATTTGGGTTGTATTTGTCTCCATGATGCATGAGAATATAGTATAGTGGGGAAAAATAGACTATTGAGTCTCTCATAACCTCTTCATCAAGAGGTGGGGAACATTACAGTCTCCACTTCTAGAAATTGCTTGCCCACAAGCAATTCTGAACTTGTCTCCTGAAGAACATGTTCACCTTCCCAAGTGGCATCCTCTATGGGTAAATTATTCCACGTGACTAAGTATTCCTTGATGCTCCTCTTCCTTAACCTCTTATCCCTTAATTCTAATATTTCTTCCGAAATCAGTATCAATTTCCCCTCTTCATCCAAGGGTGGAAGTTCCTCAATAGGAATGATGTGTTTACCTATGGCTCTCTTTAAGCATGAAACATGAATGAAATTGTGTATTTTGATTCCCTGTGGTAGATCAAGCTCATATTCCATGACCCCTACCTTTATTTTAACCATGTATGGTCCAAAGAAGCGAGGATAGAGTTTTTTGTGCCACTCCTCTTAATGCATGCCTATTTGTATGGTTGAAGCCTCAAGTAAACCAAATCGCCAACCTCAAATGTGCGCTCCACCCTGTGCTTGTCTACCTCTACCTTTGTTTTATTATGTTCCCTTTGCAAGTGGTCTTTAAGTTCTATGAGTATATCTTGACTCTGATGAATCCAATCCTGAACCATGGGAGCCCTGCTATCACCAAAGACAATATCGATAAAGGAGAGGGGATCATAACTGTATAAGGCTCTGAATGGTGACATACCAATAGACATATGATTGGTGGTGTTGTATTAATATTCCCCTAAATGATGCCACTTAACCCATGCCTTCTGCTACCCTGACACATAATTTCGAAGGTAGCCTTCAACCCACTTGTTGACTATCTCTGTTTGACCATCAGTTTGAGGATGATAGCTAGTACTAGGGGTTAAGGTCGTACCTACCAAAGTGAATAGCTCCTGCCAAAATGTGCTCATGAACCTGCTATCTCTGTCACTCATAATGGTTTTTGGTAAACCATGCAACCTGAAAACCTCTCCGAAGAACAAATATGCAACCTATGTTGCACTGTAATCTGTGGAAATAGCGAAAACATGAGTAATATTGGTTAACCTTTCTACCACAACAAAAATGCAATCCTTTCCCTGGGCCTTGGGAAATCCTGTGATGAAATCCATGGATATGTTTTCCCATTTGTGCTCAGGAATGGGAAGTGGTTGCAGTAATCCTATTGTATGAGTGTGTTCATCCTTGTTCAACTGACAAGTGGTGCATTCCTTGATGTGGTGCATCACATCTTCCTTCATTCCCTTCCAAGTGAATCTTTCCCTTATTTTCTTGTATCTCTTGATGAACCCCTGATGTCCCGGTACTAGTGAATCATGGAATGCTTGTAGCACTTTGGTCTTAAATGTTGATTCGAGAACCAAGAAGATTAGACCCTTGTGATATATGATGTTGTCCACAATTCTGAAGTTGTCATCTTGTACCTTCCCATCCATCATTTCACATGAAAAGCTGTTTTTTGAGTATTCCACCAAAAGGTGGGCTTTCCAGTCAACTAAAATGTCAGTCATAGCATAAACTGGTGGTATTCTGGATAAGCCATATTCCACCACATTATTTTTCCCTTTGATAAAATCAATGTCAAAGTCATAAGCTTGGATCTTGCTAACCCATTTTTGTTGCCTCTCATTTAATCCCTTTTGATCGAGAAAGTACTTGAGGCTTTTGTGATCTGTCCTCACAGTGAATTTTTCCCCAGCCAAGTATTGATTGAACTTAGCCAATGCATGCATGATGGCTAACATATATTTGTCATAAATGGTGTAGAGAAGCTCAACACCACTTAGTTTTCCGCTCTCATAGACAATAGGGTGCCTATTCTTCATAAGCACTACTCCAATGCCCTCCCTCAAGGCATCACACTCCACTGTAAAGGGTTTTGCGAAATCTAGTAGAGGCAATATCGGACAAGTGCTCATTACCTTCTTCATCTTGTCAAAAGTAAACTATGCTTCTAGACTCCTCTTGAATGCACCCTTCCTAGTCAAATCGGTCAAAGGTGCGCAAAGTTGAGAGAAGCCTTTAACAAACCTCCTGTAATAGCAACATATGCCAAGAAACTCTTTTAATTCAATGAGTGTCTTAGGTGTCGGCCAATAAATTATAACATGTATCTTCTCTTGGTGTACCTGTACCCATTTCACCCTAATGATGTGTCCCAAATAGAGTACCTCTATCATTCCAAATTCACATTTGGATTCTTTAGCATATAGAGATTGTCTTTCTCTGATGGCTAAAATATGTTCAACATGTTGCAGATGCTCCTCCCATGTTTTTTTGTAGATCAAAAAGTCATCAAAGAAGATGAAGAGGAACTTCCTTAATTTCTTGTTAAAGACATGATTCATGCAATACTGGAAGGTAGCTAGCGCATTAGTTATCCCAAAGGGCATTACCAAGAACTCATAGTGACCATAGTGACATCTGAAAGAAGTCTTGGGTACATCTTTCTCTGTCATTTTTATCTGATGATAGCCAGAGCACAAGTCAATATTTTTGAAGTATCCAGCCCCATGAAGCTCATCCAATAGCTCATCAATCCTAGGGATGGAGTATCGGTTCTTGATTGTCTTCTTATTCAATGCCCTGTAATCAACCCACATGCGCATGGTTCCATCCTTATTTTTCACTAACACCACTGAAGATGTAAATGGATTGGAAATTGGCCTAATATGTATGAATATCTAACAACTCTTTGATGTCCTTCTCAATCTCATATTTATACTTATTTGGGTTCCTGTAAGGAGTGGTGATGACAAGTTTCTCTCCCTCTTCTAATTCTATGATGTGCTCAAACCCCCTATTTGGTGGTGCTCCTTGTGGAATGAGTTCAAAGACCTTGCCATGCCTATAAATGATTCTCTGAATCTATGGAGAGTAATGACTATTCCCTTTATTATCCACCTGAACCGATACTCTACATTATGTTGCATACACAATGTACTCCCTCCTAAATATGGCCTCCATGCACTTCGTTTTCACCACTTAGGTGTGTTTCCTGTCATACCTGTAAGTGCCACCTTTTTCCAATTTTCCTCCATGAAATACATCTTCATGGTATTGTAGTTGGTAGTGATTGGCCCTAACGTACTAAGCCACTAAACTCGAAGGATGATGTTAGTGTCTGGAAGATCCATTACATAGAAATATTGTGCCAAATCATGCCTACATAATGTAATCTTCATTCCTGGAACATACCTATCACAAGGCATAGTGTGCCCCCCTACTACCTCCACACGAAACCCTTCAAATTCAATTGTAGGTATATGTCTTCTTTGCAATAGGGATGAATCAATGAATTTGTGTGAAGCACCCCCATCAATGAGAGCTGAACATTTCTGCCCCTGTAGCACTCCTCTCATCCTAAAGGTGTTGAATTTGGGTACCTCACTGATTGATGCTATTGTTACCTTCTCATTTTTTGTAAGGCTGTGACCTGCATCCTCCTCATCTCCATTTTTTGTGGGATCTTCCTCCATGCTTTGTAGATGGCTGAAACCTTCCTCCTCCCCATCATCAGAAATCACTTCAATGTAGTAAGCCTTGCCTTTTCCCATGCATTTGTGTGTTGGATCCCAAGGATATTTGCATGTAAAGCACAACTGTTTCCTTCTCAATTCCCTCCTATTAGTTTCATCCATTCTACCTCTTCCTCGGTCAAATCCCCTTTGGTATCTTCCCCCTTGGTGTATGGGGGGTCTTTGGTCTCTTCCCCTTGGGTTTAAAGGAGGTCTAGGGGTAAATTTAGTCTTTGTTGTTGATCCCAAGTTCCTAGTCTTCCATATAGCATCTTGTAAGTTGATAGGCTTAAAATCCTTGACCCAACCCATTAAGGGTTCCATCAACCCCTCTGTGAAGAGAATCATTAGTCTCACTTGAGGCACATCCTGCACCATAACTGCTATTATATGAAATTCCTCTATATATACCTTTGGTGACCCTATCTGTCTGAGCTGGGTGAGTTCCCTAAAATGTAGTTTTGGATCCCCCTGGTCAAACCTGCCAATAAGCCTCTGTGCGAAATTTGTGTAAGAAGTAATATGATTATGGCCTAGTATAGTTAACCCATGGTACCACAATTCATGAGATTTTCCCTCCAAGTAAATGGTGGAAAACTTGATGGCAACCATATCTCTCATTGGGTTAAGTTGTAAGTAGGTATCAAGCTTCTGCACCCAAGCTTGCGCATTCCCCTTGGAAGATCCATCAAAGTATGGGATTTCCATATTTCCTTCCCCGCACACCAATTCATAATTGTTTCAATGATATTGTTTGGGATTACCCCTTAATTTGATCCCACAATATTGGTCCAATGTGACTTGTATTTTAATCCTGCACTCAATGAGTCATATTCCTTGGGATATTGCTCAAAATTGTCCTCAATTTCATCATGGTGGTTGTGTTATGGTTGGTTATCCAAAAATGTAGGTAGGCAGGGTATATGGGTAGTTCTACTGTGTGTTATCCCCTTAGAATACCCTCCTCCAAAAATTTTCCCCTCACTGTGGTAGTGAAATCTCTCTTCCTGATGAGGTCTAGTTTCCCCATTACAACCACTGGCTTCTTTGTTTTCATAGATTTTTGGCCCCTTTCCTGCATGGGTCATTTTTAATAGGAGTTGCACAATCTTCTCCTAGTTGGAATTTACTCTTTCCAAGGTATCCCTCATCTCAAACTGTCCCCTGCGCATTGTTTCCTAGTTCTCTTGTAGATGGTGCACAAGTGAACTTTCTGTCTGATGTATGGAGTGTTGTAACTCCTTTGCAAAACCTGCTAGAACTTGTGGCTCACTGTCCTCACCCGAACCTTCCATTTCTACATATGGTTCACCTTTCTTCTTTCCGTGTCTTCCCATATAGATACCACTAGATTTATGCATGCGCTAATCCCCACTAGCTAGGAGGATCAATGATCTAATACTACTATAATGTTCCCAAGCCAATTTTTTCGCTTGAAACACTAATTGTTCACTGTTTACTATTTGTTTAGTTGTGTTCTTGTAGGTTTACTCATGAAGTTGTGCATTAGGGTTTATGTTTATGAGATCGAAGCATGTAGACATGGATCTGAACATATAGCATAAGAAAATAAAGATACAATAAGAAATACTAATATGGAACCAAATAACTCATATCTGACCTTTATTTAGATAATATAGAGATCTTGATACAACAAATTTGCAGATCTGGAAGAATACCAATAGGAATATCCAACCAAAATAATAACTGCTACAAAAATGCTAAATACTAAAGATATAACCCTACAAAGGCAGAACAATAAGCTGATGTAAATTACAAGATTGATTTATTTCCTTCTAGGGATCAGATCCAAATCCCTGTAGCTGAGTTGTGCCCTTCTCGATGGCTGAATATACTCAATATTTAGGCCCTGCTGCTAGAGGCCTCCAAACACTCTAAAACTGGATGGAATAGTATATCGGGGAAAGACAAACCCCTCCTAAAGTCTCATGCTGAATGATAGATATTTTCTCCTCCTATATTTGAAACCCCAAACTAGGTTGCGCCCTCCTCGATGACTGAAGAGACCCAATATTTTGGCCTCACTACTAGGAACCTCCAAATTCTATGAAACTGGATGGAAGGGTAGATAGGGGCAAGATAAACCCCCTGGTGAAGTCTCCATATGGATAATGAATACATTCTCCTTGAAATAGAAGAAACCCTTTTCTGCAGTGTGCCCTCCTTCTCTCCAACTTGTTCCAAGATCTAACAAAACATATGGCAAGTAAGACTCTCCAAAAATAGGCTAGAAATAATGGATGAGGCCCTACAGAGAAAACCCAGAAGTCCAAATTCCCAAAATCCTCCTCTACTTCCTGGATCAAACTCTTTTTCTCCCAAAGGTGTGCCCCCCTTGATGGAAACTCCCTAGGTTGCACACTGTTCCTTCCTTGGATAATGGATGGTACCTGTAACTATTGTATAATGGTGTGGGAGGAGTATTGCACCCCCGAGGCCAATCTTGGATCAAGATAGATGGGATCTTTCACCACCAAGTTGATCTCTAGGGTTTGTAATCTCAAAACCCTGAAAACTTCTGTATTCTCAAGAGCCCAAATGAAAAATGTAACAATAATCCAGAATGAGTGAAAAGTTCGCCCTTCCTTTCTTTTATACTCCATATCTATTTCTTTGTTGAGTTAGTTAACCCCTAGGGTTAACTCCTAACGTTTCCACACATGTTCTTTTCTTTCCTTCTATTACCTTTTTTTCTCAAAGTCAACTTAATATTATAACGTTGTGCTTAGGTAATTGCTTTCAGTTGTATTTATCCCCATGATGCATGAGACTATAGTCTAGTGGGGACAACTAGACTACCGAGTCTCTCATAACCTCTTCATCAAGAGGTGGGGGAAATTAAAGTAACATCCCCCTCTTGCGAGCACATGTTATTTACTTATTCTTTGAGGACACTTGCGTGAAAGTGATCCAATTATAGTACATGGTTATTTGTTTCGCTTATGGATTCTTATGATGATGTTGATGGATTATGATTTTTCTGTTATTTTTTATATGTGTATTGATAGATTCTATTGACGAGTTTCCCTAAGTGTGGATGACACTTGATGGATTGTGGATGCCAAGGGAATTTATGTACCTCCTTGGAATCTGGATTGAACCAGGGAGTGGATTGTATTGGTTTGAGTATTTCATTTATGCATATGTGACATATAATCGATTATAATAGGATTTTGTATATGGATCATTGACAGTGTTTCTTCTATGGATGCAGGATGACAAATGCTTGCTAATTTGACTCACATAAGGAGTAAAGGGGCCATGCACATAGACCAAATATTGAGCAAGATGTGTGGAATATTCCCTATCACAGCTTACTAGAACTCTCGTCGTGGCTCGAATTGTAGGTTAACGATTACCTAGTTCGAGAGGTCTACAATGTCATGAGGGAAAACTGAGACAATTGCTCATGAATATTTCTCAGGGGTGCACAATAAGGAAATGTTTATTCCTTAGAATACCTTAGTCTCTCACAAGGTCGCTCGAATGGAGTGCTGACTCGAGGGGAATGAGGTAAATAAAGAGGCTAAGCTGAAATTAATAAATAAATCAAAAGGTTAATGAGGTAAATAAATACAAGAATTAAGTAAAATGAAGTAATCCTAATGATTTGATTTAAGGCACATATGTGTAAGAAAATATTAAAAGGGTGATTTTAAAATAAGAAAGAAACAAAGAGGAGATAATGTGTACGCATAGAAAGGAATCCAGAGTCTAGTTAACACTAGTCTAACTAAAGAAGAATCATATTTTAACTCAACTCAGATTAGTAAGGTGTCAATCATTAATTGGAAATAAGGGGAATGAAAAGACAACTAGGAGTGATTTAAGGAGCTCTTCTATGAAGGGTGATGGAAATTGATTTTAATTAAAATAAAATATGTATTTACTTGTGCAACTTACGAAAAGAATGAAAAGTTTAAGGGGGAAATAATTCTAAATTATTTAATTAAAAAGTGAATTAATTGTGCAAGTGGGCATGTGTCATGGATAAATTCTATAAAACAAATGGCCTAGATGAAAAAAAAATCCTTTGGTTATGGGTAAGGTTATGCTGCGGAAATTTTGACTGGTTTTACTTGTGAGAGTTGGGATACCCAACTTGAGAGAGAGTGGTGGCTCTACCTTGTGAGGCGATCTAGATCTAGAGGATTTCTTGTTGTGTGTGTGTGGCCCCTTTGCGTCTAAGGGGGATAAGGGGGAAGAAGAGTACCCCTAGCATTGGCTGGGAGGTATCGGTGAGGTATTTACGGTTAGCAAGTAGAAGGTCAGAGGAAGTGTCTTCGCGGAGGAACATCTTCGACTTCGTCGCCTTTGGTTATGGTATTCCGGTTCTGAGATTGCATTTTATTTATTTATAATGAGAATGCAGTTTTTAAAACTATTGTAAGGTGTTGAATTTCTGATATAAATTTAGACAAGTCTTGTTGGACCTTTGCGCTTCAAGACAAAATCCTGGAAACTCAAAGTACACTTTTCTGAATATATATTTCTAAGAGATTTGACCGAAAGATAACGAACATGTTCTTGATTGTTTCATATTCAATATTATTTTCTGGAATTAATTTTAATCGCAATGTAAACAATTTTTCAGACAAAAATTAAACGTTTTGTGGTCTCGGAGAAACTCAATAGAAAGTCCAATGTTTGGAGGTTTATAGAATTGCTGTATTTTATTTTATAAATCAAAAGTTAGCATGATTATCATCTAGATTTCACAAACCCTATATATATATTTCTGCTTACGTTGAGCTTTCTGCCATTCTAGGGCAATAGTAGAACAAACCTGCGATGATCACCACTATTTTAATTAGAACACAAAATGTTATTAAATGTTAATGTCTGAATCTGATACATTGATTACAAACTGGATGTTTTATTTAAATAGTATTGTTCATAATAGTTTTAAGAAATTTTTATTGGAGTTATGAAAAAGGTAATCTTTGGAAGAAATTATGATTTTCGTGGGGCCATCGCTGAGATGCTCCATCATTATTTGATGGTTGAGTTTTCTCACAGTTTTAACCACCTTAGTCGCTTCCCTTGAGGGATTACCTCCTCAAATTTTTCCCACAGGCGTAAATTGTGTTAAATATAATGTAACCTCAATAGTCTGACTGTACACTGCCAGCTGTACTGGACAGTTGTACTTTCTATTTTTGTCTTGCTTGAGCATATTTAGCTCAGCCATCTCCCATTACACTGTGATCTCTTCTTCATACATTTGAATATACTGTTCTATTCTTTTCTCTCTGCATTTCCTACTTCACAATTTATTATGGTATCAGAGCTTCAGCAGTAAGCCTCTTCACACAGTCTGGAGAGCCACACGATCCTCACAGAGCAGAGCTTAAACGCATCTTGAGAGAACGCGACACAAAATTTTCACAAGGTTTGGAAAGATGTCTGTAATACTCTCTAAAGATTGTCGTAAGAAACTCACGCGAGGTTGCAGAGCGTACTACGCTCGAAAGAACGAGAAAGCAGAGACTGAGAGAGAAGAAACCCTAAAGATTCTTGTAATCTTTTCAAGAATCGTCAAAGATTGACGAAGAAAATCCGGAGGAGGCGAGAAATTTTAAAGAACTCAAAAATTTCACTCACATCTGTTAAAGATTGAAGCAGTAAACAAAGAATTCGTGAAATTCTTTCAATCTTTGAAAGATTCACAAATTTTTTCTTCCGCAGGAGAAAATTCCGTCAAATTCAGGAAAGATCGCGTCAAACACGCAAGGAATAGCCATTGCTGGCCGTAAGAGTCGTCCTGTGAACGGATCCAAGGCGGGAAACCAGTTCAAAAGGGATGAGGAGAGAGCGGAAAAGGTGAAAGCATTTCAGCTGTCAGATCTTGCACAAAGGCCCGACAGCCGGTAGATCAGCAAGAAGGTTCATGACGTTTAGTCATTTGAAGCGCCAAGGAGAATTTTTGACTTGTAAATTCACGAAGTCCCGACATCATCTAGACCGTTGGATAGGAAAGATCGTGAGCCATCGATCCTCTTCACATCGCAAAATCGGGAATCAGGAGTTGGACGAGCAAAGGTTATTTGCACTCCAAAACTCCGATACGCGATATCGCGATATCCCGAGAAGACTTGTGAGCCATCCATCTCAGAAGACAGGTGGCAGCAGATCAACGCATCGTCACATCGGTATTCGGGGTTTCAAGTTGTCAAAGAAATTTGGCATCGCAACTTGCGAAATCGCAATATGCGAAATCGCGATCAGATCTAAGCCATCCATTTGACTGGACACGTGGAGGACATCAAGGAAACCGTCGGCGTTTCGACAATCGCAGTTTCAAGTTGACAGAAATTTGGAGCATCGCAAGTCGCGATATCCCGAGGGTGAATCAGGACCATCCATCTTGAGAGGACACGTGGTGTCAATCCAAGGGCTCGAGAAAAGTCCGAAAAGGAAAGCGCCATCGACATATCGGGATTCGGCAAATCGAGAAACCTGAGAACAAGTGATCGGGTTTCTTCATAGTGAAATCCCCGATGCATATTTGAGCCGTCCATCTGTTCAGGACGCGTGGCAAAGATCGAGGCTTTTGGAAAATTCCCGAAAACAGAGTCCATCGGCATTACGAGATTCAGAAAATCGCGGATCCTGGAGACGAGAAGTCCGGGACATATCCAATCGCGAAATTGTGAGGAGAGATCACGACCGTCCATCTGTTGGGACGCGTGGCGGAGATCAAAGCAATCGGGAAAAGTCCCAAAAGGAACGCGCCATCGGTAAATCGGAGATCGGGAAATCGAGGAGACAAAAGAGCTCGACATCAGGACTCACGAAATCCCGATTCACGATATCCCAATAAGATCTGGACCGTCAGATCAAAGGACGATCTGGACCGTTGAAAAGTCAAAAGGCGAATTTTCGCGTTTCGGCATTTTGAAAGGCAAAAAACGGGAAAAGCCCGTAGCGCTTTAAAAGTAAGGCCCGTGGTCACATTGCAAGGAGACTAAGGGCAAATTCAAGCCCAATAAGCTCCCATCGGCCACCGACAAATCGACATTTATGAGATCGGAGGTAAATACAAAATTTTCCTCTGTACTTCTGGAATTTTTTTAAATTTAAAAACATGGCGTCGTCTAGCAATTTAGGACCAACTCAGGGTCCGATTCTTCTGGGAAAGAATTACGAGTTTTGGTCTCTACGAATGAGATCGTTCTTGCAAGCACAATAATGTTGGGAACCAGTGGATCTTGGATATGTGGAACCGGATCCATCCGCCCTCGCTGCCATGACAAATGCGCAGAGAATTGCTCAGGCAACTCTGAGGACCAAAGAAAACAAAGCGAAATTTTGGATTCAGAATTCTGTAGATGATTCGATTTTCTCGAAAATCACAGGTGCTGGTACTTCCAAACAGGCCTGGGATATCCTTAAATCGTCCTACCAAGGAAATGACAGGGTAAAAACAGTTAAACTGCAGACCTTGTGGACACAATTCGAGACTCTTAGGATGATAGAGTCCGAAACAGTGGATCAGTTCATGACCAGAGTCATGGGAATCGTGAACCAGATCAGACTGATTGGTGAAACCATCACTGATCAACGAATTGTTGAGAAAATTCTCAGAAGTCTACCCAAGAAATTTGAAATGGTTGTAACATCAATCCTTGAATCCAAGGATCTGTCAAGATTTTCAACAGATGAATTAATTGGTTCTCTGGTGACACATGAGACCAGACTGCATCTCACAGATGAGTCAATCTCCAATGCCTTCCAAACTGAATTCTCATTCAGAAGAGGGAAAGGCAGAGGAAGAAGTAGAGGAAGAGGGAACAATCAAAGTAATCCTCACTACAGTGGAGGTAACATACAACAATCTCAGAATCCAAATTTCCAAGGTCAAAGGCAACAACAACAAAATCAACATCAGAATTTCCAGCCTCAAAGAGGCAGAGGGAGAAGGTGTAATGACAAAACTAGCATACAATGCTATTACTACAAAAAGTATGGGCACTATGAATCTAAATGCAGGAAGAAGCAAGCAGATCAACTCTCAGGAAGAGAACATGTGTCAAATCACACGGGAGAAAACTCAGGAGGTATGTTTCTTTCGTGTCACAACACTAAACAACAACCTAAAGATCTCTGGTTGCTGGACAGTGGATGCAACAATCACATGACAAGTAACAAAGAATTACTTTCATGCCTTGATTCTTCAATCTCATCTGATATTACTCTTGGAAATGATCATTTAGTCAAAGTTCAAGGAAAAGGCACTGTTCCTATTCTTACTAAAAAAAATGTAAAGAAAGACATATGTAATGTCTATCATGTTCCAAACTTGAAACATAACTTGTTAAGTGTAGGACAACTCATTGAAAAAGGATATAAGGTACTTTTTGAGGGAGCATCTTGCAAAATCTATGATAGAAAACCCAGC
>ML793936.1:212330-225362 GCA_009831015.1 Picea engelmannii
CACAGGAAATCTAGAGCTAACAGATTTCAAACATGCCATGCAATCTGAGTTTGAGATGACAGATCTTGGCATAATGAAATATTTTTTAGGGATTGAGGTTATTCAATCAGCCAAAGGCATTTTTGTCTGTCAGCAAAAGTATGTAGCAGACATCATCAAAATATTTCGCATGGAAGGATGCAATCCAGCAGAAACCCCCATACCATTAGGCACAAAGTTGAGCAAGACTGATGAAGGTCCCACAGTGGATTCTACTTTATACAAAAGTTTAGTAGGCAGTTTGTTGTATCTTACAGCAACTAGGCCTGACATCATGTATGCAGCTAGCCTTGTTTCCAGATTCATGGAATCACCAAAAGATTTGCATTGGAAAATGGAAAAACGAATTTTGAGATATGTAGCAGGAACAATACATTTCGGTTTATGGTACACTAAATCTGATAGTAATCAACTCTCTGGTTACACAGATAGTGACTTTGCAGGCAGCCTAGATGACAAGAAAAGCACATCATGATATGTTTTTCAATTGGGCACGAACCTGATTTCATGGGCATCGAAGAAGCATCCAATTGTATCCATATCTTCTGCAGAGGCAGAGTATGTAGCTGTTACCTCAGCTTCATGTCAAGCTGTATGGCTGAGAAGATTATTGATAGACATGTCACATACAAAAAATGATCCAACTCCTATTTTCTGTGACAATACATCAACAATTGCATTATCTAAGAACCATGTGTTTCACAAGAAAAGTAAACACATTGACACTCGGTTTCATTTTATACGCGAGCTAGTCAATAATGGGGATATTGCACTACAATTTTGTGGTTCTCGAGATCGGCTTGCTGATATCTTTACAAAGCCACTAGGAAAGTCAGTTATTGATTTTTAGAGACAACACTTAGGCATAGTCAGTGCTGATGATTGTAACTGTTGAGTTTAAGAGGGAGTGTTAAATATAATGTAACCTCAACAGTCTGACTGTACACTGCCAGCTGTACTGGACAGTTGTACTTTCTATTTTTGTCTTGCTTGAGCATATTTAGCTCAGCCATCTTCCATTACACTGTAATCGCTTCTTCATACATTTGAATATACTGTTCTATTCTTTTCTCTCTGCATTTCCTGCTTCACAATTTATCAAATTGTTGTCAAATGATGGATCCAGATTTTGTTATTGCATGCGTTTTTCAATAGAGTTACACCCCGAAATTACCCTAGAACTCCGATAAATCTGTGTTCTAACCTCTGGATAGTGTCACGCTATTTTGGAACCAACCTCCACTCCCTAGCGCACAACAAACCATCGTGGGTCTCCCCTCCTTTGCGCGAGGGCTTCCTCTCTTTGCCTTATGTTAAAACGTTGTGGTTGGCTGGTCTTCGTTGTATGGTATTTCATGTTATGTTTTAACCCTGCCTTCCTTATTCCAATGAATTAATCATTTGGGTCTCTGTTATAGTCAAGGCATTTTCCATGGGTTTCTCTCTGTTGTGTTTCGCTTCGTCTTGGATCCTCTTTGGATTCACTCTTTTGTGCACATACCTAATGTTAGGCGTGGGTTGCCTATTTTTAATATCCCTTCTATTCCCTTTGGAGCACATGGCTAATCGTTGGCCCCGGGACTTCCATGAGAGAAGTCAGAAACCAAGGATGCTGAGTGCCCATTAAGCGCCAAGTTACGTTGAGCCCTGATATTTGAGACATCAGATTAAAAAAAATCCATAGTTAACAAGACCTACCTGCTCGCCATGAGACCAAAGGTCGTATTATTCTTGGGTGTTTCGTGACTGATGCTCTTGACTACTGCACACCAAAATGGAACTACCAAAGCATGAATGTGCCCCTCTCCCATAGATATTTGGTTCATATTTATTCTTCCAGCTTTGAATGTGCATTACGTAGGGCAAGTTTCCTGTAGCGACCCTTCTAGAAATTTTGTCCTCTGTTGTGACGATGGAATTTTACAAGGTAAGAAAGGGATCTCTATGATCTATCTGATCTATGAAATTTATAAGTTTCAGATACATCATATCTACCCGATTATCACCGGTTAGATGAAGGATATTTTCCTGTTTATATTTATTGTTCCATCTTGTAGAACTGTCGATTTAGTATGGTGTGTTCAATTAAATTGCAGGTTGCTCATGGAATACATATGCACTGTCAATTAATTACATATCATTATTTGTCGGTTGTAATTACCTTAGGCATGTAAGAGCGGAGTTAAGACCCGTCCTATAGTGGAATTTATGTGGTTTCTATAATTTTCCAGACTTGACTTGGGTGACAGGTCTGTCATTCTTCTATTGTTTCCATTCTAACATGATTCCCTAGCTATGAACACACATTACTCGAGAATGGTAATTCCTGGATTTAGGAGTGACTACAAATATTTGATCAAGTTCTGATTAAATAAATTAGTTATTAATCCCTTTTATTTTAATTTATTAATTGGAATATTTGGGGATAAACCTTTGTTAATGTTAAATCATGTTAATTAGTATAATTGGATAAAATTAAATTGAAAAATAAGTTTGTTATTTAATTTTTCTAGTATAATCATGGTTAGTATGAGATCATCATATTAGTGAATTTTACATGATATGGGGACGTAATACAATAGAATTAATTAAAAGATTTGAGTTACATAATAATTCTATTTACATAATCTGGTGATGCAACAATAGACTTCAATTGAATTTTTTTTTGTTACATACTAGTTATAGAGTACTCATGATTAATATGAGTCACATGAAATTAATCGATTTTACATGATCTCCTGACACATATAATTGATTGATATTTGAACTATGAATTAATTAAGATTTTCCGGAGAACATTAGTTATTAGGTCTAAAACTCTTGTTGTTGCATAGTGCAAAAAAAATATGATTCAAGTGATAAGTCATGTGTTGTTATCAATGAATGCAAAATGTATTTATGCTAATTGTTCTGGTTAGCTTTGTTTTTGGACATGAGATTAAGATTGCACTTATACTTTAGTGATTCTTAATATTCAGATGTAGGATTATCTTACTCAATAACGGTTATTTATCGACGATTGATGGACTACATAAATTGGATATTCCTTGTGCTGTGTAGAAATGATGATTATGAATGAATCCTATTAGTTCATAGACGGATACATAATGCAGATAGTGTAAAGTTAATGTACGACTTGAGAAGATTTATCTTCTTTTGGGTTCTCACAATGACTATGGAATTTTAGCAATGCCTTACATACTCCTGGAAGACTTTCCTTAATATGAAATTTATAGATGACCTATCCGAGAATCAAATTCTATTGCGCCATTAATTATGTTGATGTATGATTGTTTTAGAAATTAGTTAGTATTGCTCCATTAGATAAAGTTGATGTATGATAGTTTTAATAGTTATATTACTCTTGCGCCATGTAATAATGTTGATGTATGACTAATAGTATAGACTAGAGTTATGAGTTGTTATTGATTAAGGGATTTAGACACCTCCTTGTTCCTTATAATAGTCGCCATCTTTGAGACCTTAAGTGGTCAAAATCAATCGAATGAATGATAGGCTTAAGCATTTCTTATGTGTCCTGGAGGTCCTAACCATGCAGGATAGGTTGGGAGGGTAGTAATTTTTATTCAGTGACATGGTTGATCGTTATTTATATTTTTGCTTCAGTTGATTGTGATGTATTGAACCGCGTCGCTATTTGTGTTTATGTGTGATCGTGTGCCACATTTATGCGTTGGCTTATTGTCATTACTGATTTCAATGATGTGTCTCTCGTAATGCTATTAATTTATGTTGTGACAATCTAAATGCCTAATGCAAAAAAAAAAAAATAACATCGCGATTTTTTGTCATAACGGAGGGTCGTTACACACATATTGGTGCAAATAAACCTACAAAAAGGATTGGTGGAAGACATTGCGCTGGTAGTAGGTAGAAAATATTTCAAACAACATCTAGACTACAAGGGTGTGCCTTTTATATGTACGAGGTGCCGCAAGAAAGGGCATGTGACGAGTCAATGTTATTTACCTTTTAGACCCAGAAATCAAAAGCAACCTCCATTGATGTCTAGTGAAGAGAAGGAATCTCTTGGACTTCCTGGGGAAAATACTAGATCTATCTCGAGGATAAGAGAAGAGATTATCAATCCACATAACAAACCTTTTTGTGGGAGCACCAATTCCACTTTGGATGCTCAGTATGACTCTTCAACAATGTTGGCGATGCTAGTCAAAGGAGACCCTAGTCTCTCTAATCCCCCCACTACCTAAGGGACAAAGATTGAACGAGGTCTATCCCTTAAGAGTATGTATTTTTTGTCCCGTCAGTCCATTAATATTTTGATTAACTCTCTTTTTTTCTAGGAAAATATTGGAATTTTATTTTATTTTTGTCATCCTCTCCTTCCCATTCATCTTTCCCCAAGCCTCTTCGCCTTCCATTGCCTCCTCCTGTAGGTTTCCCTCCTCCATCTCACCTAGAGATCATTGTGATAACTGAGGATCACTCATCACTTCCCCCTCTTTCTAGTCCAGATAAGTTTTTATCCCTAGAATCTATATCATTTTCTCCCTCGATTGAAGAATCAAAGTCCTCATTGGATTCAGAGGAGAAGAAATTTCTATATAACATTAGGAATAGGAAGGTTTTGGGGTCTACGGGCTTGAAAAAATTTGGCTTGGGATCGACCCAAAGGTGTTCTTCAGTATCCAAAGGTAGGGAGAGGATGTCTTATCTTGTTAAAGCACAAAAGAGAGCTATGGTGGATGTATATATATGGGGCACTTAGAGAAAAGAAACCCCAGTCAAGGGTTACTCCATGAAATTGTTTTCTCTAAACTATTGAGGTGTGGAAGACCCTCTTAAAAAATATTCCTTAAAATGGTTGGTGTCGTTACACCAACCAGACATTATTTTACTTCAGGAAATGATGGGGGATTGTGAAGAGGTTTCAAATATGATGGAGTATTTACTCCCTCATTGGGGTTTTATTGGTCTAGATGCAAAAGGAAGATCAAGAGGAGTGGCTATGGGATGGAGTAGAGTAAATATTAATCTACTTATCTTCTGGGGTGCAAATTCTTGCATAGGTGAAAATGTCTTTTGTGCAGATAAGGGTAGAATCTTCTCAATTCTCAATATAGATGGACCTTTCCAAGATAGGGTCCCCTTCTGGGAGGCTCTCTCTAAAAAATATTTCTTCAATAAGGACAATTTGATCACAAGAGGTGATCTAAATTTCTCCCTTGGGGAAACGAAGGTTTGGGGGCCCAAGGAGCGAGCTCACCCTCTTTCTGATTTATTTCTTCACCTCATTTTAGAGGTTGGTTTGTTGGATCTTTCGCCAATCAAATTATCAACAACATGGAGGAATAAGAGGACGGGGAAAGATCAAATAGCAAAAAGAATATATCAATTCCTGGTTGCATACTGTCTTCTAACCCAACCTTTGCATATTAGACAATGGATTGGGACTGGTGGAGATTCTGACCACTCCCCCAATTTTCTTGAAATTGTTGGAGTGTGATTAAACCTCTAAGACCTTTCAAATATAACCCTTCTTGGGATCTGGAGTAGATTTTTCAGAATTTGGTCAAGGAAAGTTGGGAGCAATGACAAGAGGATGGAGAAGTAGTTGTGAGAGTTCATTTTTATTCTAACCTCAAGAAGTTCAAACAAAGGGAGATCATATGGGCAAAGGACAAAAGTGTCAAAGATGATAGAGAAATCAAAGAAACAAAGGAGGATATTCAACATTTTTATGACTCTAAGGGTGAAGGATTTGCAACACCAGATTCGAAAGAGGTTCTCATGGTTCTCGAAAAGAAAAAAAGACAACTTTTAAAGGATCAAGAGGATATGTGGTGAAAAACAAGTAGAGCTACGTGGCTCAAGAGTGGGGATGGAAATACAAAATTCTTTAAGGGGGATTTTGCAAATGGTTGGAAGATTGGGAATATCATTTGGAAACTCTCAGACTCCTCAGGTAGAGAGGTATCCTCTTTCAAGGACTTGGCCCAGCTGGGCAAGAATAATTTTCAAAATCTTTTCAAACACCCAAATCAGACCAATATGGCAGATATTCTATGTCTTTCCCTCCTCTTCCCCAGATTTATGGAGGAGGATGACAATAGGAAACTTATGGAAGAAGTTTCGGAGGATGAGTTAAAAATAGTCCTGCATAGTTTCTAGAAAAATAAAAGTCCAGGGCCACATGGTTGTACTATTGAATTCTATTTGGATTTTTTCGATACAATAGGGAAGGAATTTCTAGCAATGATAGAATAATTTCGTAGGAATGGCCATATGCATGATCCATTAAACTCAACTTTCATTGCACTCATTCCAAAGTCCAATTCTCTATAGAGATTGGATGATTTTAGACTTATCTCTTTGTAAATCTATATCTATAAGATAGTGGCAAAGGTGATAACTCGAAGATTAAAAAAGGTCTTCTCGATCTCAATCTCAAAATAATAGTTTGGTTTCTTGGAGGGGTGAAAAATTCATGAAGCCATTGGAGTGGATAATGAAGGGATCTACTCTATCAAAACAAAGAAGTTAAAAGGGGCAGTCCTAAAAATCGATTTATCAAAGGCATATGACTGGGTTAATTGGTTAGACACTCATCTACTTCTCACCGATATTTGTTTTACATTTGGTTTTATCAGATGGGTGATGTGTTGTATTTATTCTTCCTCTTTTGCAGTGCTGATAAATGGCCTTGATTCCCCTATCTTCAAAGAATAGCATGGTGTTCGTAAGGGATGCCCACTATCACCTCTTATTTTCCTTTTAGTTGCAGAAGGCCTAAGTAGGGCACTAGAATCGACAAAATCAAACAAGGATTTTGAAGGTATTGATATTTCACCTACCATTAGAGTGACTCACATACTTTTTGTTGATGATGTTATTATTTTTTGCAATGGATCAAGAAGGGATGCGGGAAAACTTCATGACATTTTTTATCTGTTCAACCTAGCTACTAGAACGGTGATCAATGGGGGTGAATCCATGATAATTACACATAATTTGGATGAAGCAGAGATAGAGGAGTATAGGAATTTATTCCCATTTGAGATAAAAGGGATAGATGACGGCCTGAAATATATGGGTTTTCATCTTAAACCAAAAATATATAAGAAGGTGGATTAGTTGTGGTTTTTAGCTAAGATGGAGAAAATACTAAATATCTGGATCTTTAAATTGTTCTCTTGGGGAGGAAGACTGGTTTTGGTCAAATTGGTTCTAGAGGCTATACCTGTCTATTGGATTTCCTTATCATGGATCCCCAAAGGTATTCTGGAAAATATTAGAAATTTGTGATCAAAATTCTATGGAAGGGGGAACAAGACAAAGAGGTTATCCCTTGGGTTAAATGGTCATCCTTGGCCCTCCCAAAATATTTAGGAGGGTGGGGTTTGAAGAATATTTTCCTTTTTGGAAAATCTCTGGTTGCAAATTCATCCTAGAGGATCATTACAACAAACTGTTTATGGACTCAGGTGGTGATAGAAAAATATATCAGACCTGCTTCTATTCAGGATTGGATTAGAAACCCTCCAAAGAAGCTTCCCTCGACCTCCATTATTTGGAAAGAATTGGTTTCCTCTTTTGATGTTATTGGGGACAATCTTGATTGGTGAATCGGTAAAGGATCTTTGGTGAAGATCGATAGGGACCCATGGCCAGGATGTAGGGGAGATCATATACTTTAAGAAAATTTAATCCAAAGTTTGAATAATAAGGGGTTTTTCTTTTTAATTCAAATTGGGGACCCAGATCTTACCACTCTTTGGTTACATAGGTGGAAATATCTCCCTCAATTGGGTCTGGAAGATGGCGATGAAATTCAATGGGGAAATTACACCAGAGATTTAAAATTGGCTCATGTCAGAATAGTGGATAGGGAAGATGAATTGATTTGGGATTCAGATCCTTTTGGAATTTATACACCAAAAGACGGTTTTGTGCAGCTAAAATTATATCACTACCTCAGGGAGTTGGAGTGGTGGTGGAAAGGGGCTTTGAAGTTGAAATTCCCACCAAAATCAAATCTTTTTCTATGGTGTTTGCTGGTTAAAAAAGTTATGACTTGGGATTTTATGAAAAAAATGAAGATTGAACATCCAGGATGGTGTTCTTTATGTAAATGTGAGGAGGGATATCATGAACACTTATTCTTATTTTCCCGCTTGTCTAAGGCTATTTGGTAAGAAATCTCATAGGTGATGGGGAGAGTCCTCTGTTGGAAGAGGCATGGATGTCCTTGTGCTCCACTTCTACAAATAGAAATATTAAATATCTCCCATCCCTTGTCTGTTGGGGTATTTGGATAACCTGGAAATCTGTAATTTTCTGAAATAAAGACATTCCAGTCGAAATTATTACAACTCAATCCTTAGCCATTTTAGCTCATTTTCCCCAGGAAAAAGTTGGCCAAAAAAATAGACAAGTTCAGACCGAAAGAGTGGACAACCAAAGGCCTTGGGAATTTTTTGATGGGGATTTACAGAACAAGAAACAATTTTTTGGGGGCGGGGCAATTTTACACCTTTCTAGAAATGTGAGCTTCAAAATCAAAATGGGTTTAGGCTCTATATCAAACAATTTTGTAGAGTTGATGTCTTTAAAACTTCTTCTCCTTTTTGCCAAAGAAAAAATGTGTCTTCTCTTCAAGTTTTTGGTGATTCTCAATTGGTGGTTAAATGGGTTCAAAATCGTCACCAATGTCACAACATTCATTTGCTTCCCATCCTTGAGGAAATTCAAAGAATTGTTGGCTCTTTTGATAATTTTGAAATTCATCATGTTTTCAGGGAAATGAACATGATAAAAGACCAACTTTAAAAGGAGAGTCTGCTTATGGAGCAGGGATAATGGATGATTTTAGAGGAAAACAATGACACTTTCTTCGAGTACTACCACATGCCTTTTATTGAAGCTCTTCATCACTAGTTTTTTTCGTCTTCTGGGTGGGTTGCAACTTTGTGTCTCAGTTATATGTCTATAATCAGGGAACCTATTTTGGTATATGCATTCAAGATGTTGTTTTACAAAAGTTGAAAAGCTACAACATTTTGTTCTATATGTGCCATTGTGGTTTGGTCATATCCCAGGAAATGCATGACTTTTCATGCATCTACATAATGCAATTTTCTTTTCAATGAAATAAAATTAGACTTTTTTCTGAGGAATATATATATGTATATATATTGGTTTGAATTTGTTGTGTTTCCATTTTCCCTAGCTTCAAAACAATGTAGTGGTTAATAAAGTTGTAATATATTATAAAATAGATTAATATATTAAAAACATATAAATATTTTTAATATATTAATGTATTTTAATATATTTTATAATATTGATATTTTATAATACTTTTATATTAATGTATCATACATCTATCTTAATCCGGGATCATTGTCTAATTGTTCTAAGTTTTGGCTTTTTTGGGGGGAATCGGGGGACATAAATATCCACGAAATTATTATTTTTTGTTGTCTAAAATTCATATTAGAATCCATCTCTTTTATATTTTTTTATTTTTATTATATGTATTTCATTTTCTTTATTTACTAAAATATTATTAATTAATTATTTAAAATAAATAAAATCTTTATTAAAAATTATAAAAATTAATAACTTAACCATAATTAAAAACCATTTATCAATTCAAAACTTACCATAAGTCAAGCGTTGCACCTTGGGCAACAATTATTTGGCCTCCACACAATTATAAAAAATTATTTGGACAACGATCTTGTATAGCACCGTGTAATTTCAACAACGATCTTGTATAACACCATGCATTTCATAATGGTTTGATATTGTCATATTTCTTAATATTTAAAAAGGAAATATTAAAAAAGGAAATTGCATCATATATCTCATCATGGTTAAAATATTATATTCGTTTAGATGCAGCAAGGAAATGTATGATAGAGAAGGACAACGTTTATTAAGCTTTTATGCAATTAATTTTAATTCTTAGTCGCATGCTCTCTAGCTGCCACTTTTATTCTCATATAATTGGTTTTTATATGAAATATGTTTTGGGTACATTATTTCGTATTTACAAGAGATTAGGTTTATATTTTAATAAATGTAAAATTATATTTTAAGTAGTATAGATTTATTAAATTTTGATTTATTAAGTATTATTTAAAGAGATCTAATTTATTAAGGTGTAATTTTTATTTATTTATTATTATTTTATTTATGTCAAGTTTTATATAGTGAGTGTATTTGTTTTTTTAATTGAGTCATTTTATTATATATATATTTTTAATAGATTATACATTTTTTTTTTTTAATGTAGTTTTATTTAATATAATGTTAACAACTCAACATCTATCCCATATTGGGTTGTAAAGCACCAATATATTCTCGATGCAATTAATATTTTTTTTTACTTTAGCTTTATTTAACATAATGATAACGCCTCAACATCTCCTCCATACTAAACTATAGAACACCTTGCTACTCTATTGCAATTAATACGTTTTATTTTTTTTTAAGAAGATTATATCTATCTTTCAATCAACAAGAAATATGAAGTACACATTGGAAGAATGAAAGAATGAATTCTTCCCATTATTATCTTTAAATATTGTAAAACTAAAAATTAATTTTACTTTTAATAATGATAATGAGTCCATCTTAAAAAGATCATCAATGGGGTGATTACGATGAGAGGAAATGAGGATGAGTTCATCATTAGATTGGAAAATTTTGTGAAGTCAATTCTATTTTACATTATAAAAATTAACTATATGTCCTTTTTAATTGGATAATGATAGGATTCCAATCATTATATAATTCAAAAAGGCATGGTTATGAACAAATTTGCAATGATATTAACTTATTCTATTATAATATGAGAGACTATAGGAAAATTCAAAGCATCTAGAACATGAGAGAAATAAGAACCTAATTGAAGTCAAAATCATTATGGTAGAAAGTTAAATACTAGAATGCATTTATTGACAATGTGGAAAGGTGTTGTTACTAGTGGAGTAAAGAAATTGTGATATAAAAAAACATGGTTTTCATCCATTTTGAAATATTATGAACATTGCCATAGAAAAATGACAATTCAAAATCTTACAAGTACTTAAATGTGGAAAGGTGTTGTTATTAATGGAATAAAGAAATTGTGTTATAAAAAAACATAATCTTCATCCATTTTGAAATATTATGAATATTGCTATAAAGAAATGACAATTCAAAATCTTACAAGTACTCAATTGAGATGAAAATATTAATACTATAAAATGGATTCAATTGAAATGAAAATATTAATACCATAAAATGGAATACCAACCTACATCATTTCACTACATGGTTACATCTCATTATAATTGGATTGTAGCAACTATGAAACATCCTAGAATTCAAAAACATGGTTACATCTCATTATAATTGGATTGTAGCAACTATGAAACATCCTAGAATTCAAAAACAGATTCATTCAACAAAATTGCAATTCTATCAACATAATCATAAGGAAACAAGCATTCAAAATATATATGAAGGAATATTACAAAGTCGAATAGGGTCTTTCCTTGCTAAAAAATGTTTATAGGAAAAGTGGGCCAACAATGTTGTATAAATCCCATGAGAGTGACAACACCATGAGAGATAACTCTCCTTAATAGATATTACTTTTGGAATGGTCTTTGAAAGGATAGACATAACATATAATAATAATAATAAAAAAGGGCATATTAAGGACATTTCTCTATATGCATGTAAGAAGAAAACCTTAAGTGAATATTTTTTTTAACTTTATCATATGAATATATAGATTTTCCATGTTTAAATATTAAGAAAAGTTAGGAAAAAAACACTAAAGAAGTGGTATGTAACATGCCTAAACAATGATTTGGAGCTCCGGGTGTGCACCATGGGACAGAGCATGGACTTGCTCCTTGACGCTTTCTCCAATGCGCCAGCTAAGCGGAAATGCCCCCTCTGCGCGCAAGCTTTTGCCATCCCGGCTGGGTTCATGTGGCAGAAGGACGAGGACGACAGACCACCTGGCACATAGGTTTTTATGCTATTGGTTCCTAGTTTACTTTGTTACTGTTTTATGTATATTTGGACTGTAGGCATCTGTCCTGGTTTCCTTCGGGCAGGACAGATGCAACAAAGTTTAAGTTCTATTTTGCTACTTGGTTTTACATTTTATCATGCTACTCTGTTTTACCTATGCTGGTTTCCGATTATCGGCAACATTTTTGGTAACTCCAGGCATACTTCTCTGTACATTTTGCAAAAGCTTTTTGCCTCTATAATATAGCAGGGTCTACCCTTTTTTATTTAAAAAAAAAAAAAACATGCCTAAACAATGGAGCTATGTGTATATATAATTTGTATATATAAACATTGAAAGTATTCTCTTTCAAAGTTGAAGTTAAAGTTAAATGAAAGATTAGTAACAAAAAAAAATTAACACATATATGTATAAGATGAAGTATTTAATGAGATGGTTAAAAAAGAAATATAAATATATGAATAATGAGCATCATGAAAGTTTGAATCATTGATTTCAAGAAAGAATAAATCATCTTATTGAAAAAAAAATTGGAACTTGTATTTGAAATAAGGAAGAAATTTTATAATGTAAACTGTAAATCATGGAAATTGTAACAACCAAATAGTTCTATACATCATTTACTTTCATAAGTAGTTTATTTCATGAACTGAGATAATATCTTCATAACATGACAACAATCTTCATAATAGCAACTTCAGTAACTTCGATTTATCAATGAATAATGTATTCATGGCAGAATGAAATAAACACATAGTTTAACAGATTACCTGGTTTTGATGCTAGTTTCTGTTGCCTTGCTGCCTTGCTGTTGCTTTCCTGCTACCTGAAACACAGACCAACCCTGCCACAAACAAAGAATAACTGCCCAAACCTACTGTCCTCCCTGCCAACTAGGAAAACTACCTAGCTCCAGGATATCTATGGATATCCTAGCCCCCGTGCCCAAAACCTCCAGCAACTCGGTGCCTCAA
>ML793937.1:0-11580 GCA_009831015.1 Picea engelmannii
TCATTAGGAACAAGGTGAGAAACTTTATTTTTTTCCACTAAACCCTATAAAAATTAGCATTTGAAGTCATTAAAGGTGAACATTCCAACCTTATTGATTCATTGCATTTATATATGATGATTGTGTATTTTTATATGAAGAAAAACTAACCATTGTTCCTAAGGGAACTGAAGGGATTCTAACCTAATATCTCCATGATAATGTTATTAGTATCCAACCAATATTTTTTAAACTACATTAAAACTTCAAGGAAGAGAGGGTTTGGTAAACCTTGGCTCTCATATTGTCTTGAAAACCTAAGTTCATTCTAGGAGAAGAAGTTAAACTATTATGCTAATCCAATTGAAGGACATTGGAAACAAAGAGTGAAATACCTTACAATGACATTACTAATGTTAAAAAAATAATCTAATAGTTGAAAATATGGATGTTTCACTTTTGGGCATCGAGACTAGGGTAGGTAGTTTTGATGTGTGTATGAGGTAGTTAGAAGAACCTATGCCTTATACAACCACTATTCACAATGCAATTGAGGCCTTCATCAATTTGGTTTTAGAGTTCTGTAAAAAGGCAATGAAATTGATGGAATTTCATGCACCCCTCTCAAAAATTGTCAAGATCGTCCAGAGATACCATGTCAAATCACAACATCATATGGTAGAAACACATGATCCCTTAGTCAATGCTCCATTTACCAAATTCAGTGATCCCCTAATCACATGCACACTCCACATGATTCTTGATGATGAAGTCATGGGTTTAGTTTTAAGAAATGACCACTATGTGTCCTAGTGACATCACAATGAACCACATATGTTGAAAACCATGTTTAGATATTTATATTAGCAACACAAATAAGAATAATTTATAAGTAAAATTAAATTAATTAGGTGTTTGTCTCTATCACTGACAAGCTCAGTGATGTCATTCAATCTTATTTATATTCAATTGTCCTTATAACATGCCAAATTCGATGTTCTAGTTATCTAAGACTTAGCAACATTCAACTATGCCTCATTTTCCAAATGAGTCCTTATATCATGGAGATAGTTCATATATCTAAGTCAATATAGCAACACTTTGGTTCTCCCATTCTCATTCCACCTTTACCAATTCACAGATCTTTGATGGTATACAATGTGAATCAATAGGAGCTATATCTAAATTTTTATCAAGTTAGGTTGTTTTAGTCAATGTTGCAGTTATGAGTACCCATGATGACTTTAACTTACCCCTTGGTCATGACAAGTGCGCCCTAATGGATTAGGGAATTTTGGGGACCCAAGGGAGGCTCCTCAACCTAGAGAAGAACCCAACTAGTGCACAAGGCCCAAGAGAGGTCATAAGGACAAATAAGGACAAGTGAGTGATTTACCCCAAGGAGGAAGTTTGTTGAGTGAAAGAGTCAATAACCTCAATCGGTTGGTTTGGACAATGAGTAACCTCATTGAATAAGTGATTTTTCTTCTTGGGGGTAAATCATATACCTTAAGGCTCAAGAAGGTTTAGTCACTAGGTTTGGAGATTCACTGGCCTCCAAACCTAGAAAGTTTCCTTTTCTTGGCTAAATTATCCAAATATACAAAAACATTAACACCTTTCTTTTCTTACTTCAATGATGAAGGTTCAATTACTAAGTTTTAAAGGACTTTTTGTCTCCTGAATTAGTGATTTATCTATCATGAGGAAAAATGATGGATTGGTAAATCAACAAGTCCTTGAAGTCAACGAATTAGATGTTTTCTTGACAAAATGGTTCATAGAGATAACAACAAAAATATTTAAAGAGATTCTAAAATGTGAATTCTCCATTACTCAAAAAAAAAATTAAACTCTTATTCTATGAAACATTGAGTTTCCTGCATGGTTGCTTGGTGATTTCAAAACTTATTCAACTCGTCAACAATACCAAGGAGTCATGAAGGGATCTAATACCTTCATAAATATTTACAGATCAAATTCAGGCTTGAAAAATTGATCCTAAATCCTCATAGATATAAACTACCTCATGTGCGAGCTCAATATCAACAAACTAAAAGAAGTATTGGCAAGTGATTAAAAATAAATTTAAATGAGTCTTGGTGGAATCCCTTGGTTTCTCAACCTGCAACTTACACAACTTTATGCAATTTAGACAACTTTAAAGTTGGATAGTTGGAGCAGAATGATGATTTTGAAGGTGGTAGGCCTCTTCCTACACACCACCAGATCACTATCCAACTTTATAAATCAACATGCAACTAAGCAAATTTATGCAACTTACGCAACTTTATGCAACTAAACAACAATTGGTTTTATTTTATGCATTGAAGAGTGCACCCTAATGGATTAGGGAAGTTTGGGGACCCAAGGGAGGCTCCTCAACCTAGAAAAGACCCCAACTAGTGCACAAGGCCCAAGCGAGGTGATAAGGACAAATAAGGACAAGTGAGTGATTTACTCCAAGGAGGAAATTTGTTGAGTGCAAGGGTCAATAACCTCAATCGGTTGGTTTGGACAACGAGTAACCTCACTGAATAAGTGATTTTCATTTTGGGGGTAAATTGAATACCTGAAGGCTCAATAAGGTTTAGTCACTAGGTTTGGAGACTCACTGGCCTCCTAACCTAGAAAGTTTCCTTTTCTTGGCTGAATTATCCAAATATAAAAATAAATTGACACCTTTCTTTTCTTACTTCATTGATGAAGGTTCAATTACTAAATTTTAAAGGACTTTTGGTCTCCCGACTTAGTGATTTATCTATCATGAGGAAAAATTATGGATTGGGAAATCAACAAGTACTTCAAGTCAATGACTTAGATGTTTTCTTAACAAAATGGTCCATAGAGATAACAACAAAAATATTGAAGGAGATTTTACAATGTGAATTCTCCATTACTCAAAAAAAAATTAAACTCTTATTCTATGCAACATTGAGTTTCATGCATGGTTGCTTGGTGATTTCAAAACTTCTTCAACTCGTCAATAGTACTAAGGAGTCATGAAGGGATCCAATACTTTCATAAATATTTACACATCAAATTCAGGTTTGAAAAATTGATCCTAAATCCTCATAGATATAAACTACCTCATGTGCGAGCTCAATATCAACAAACCAAAAGAAGTATTGGAAAGAGATTAAAAATAAATTTAAATGAGTGTTGGTGGAATCCCTTGATTTCTCAACTTGCAAATTATGCAACTTTATACAATTTATGCAAATTTAAAGTTTGTTTGTTGGAGGATAAAGATGATTTTGAAGGTGCTAGGCCTCTTCCTACACACCCCCGGATCACTATCCAACTTTATAAATCAAAATGCAACTACACAACTTTATGCAACTTATGCAACTACGCAACTTTATGCAACTTATGCAACTATGCAACAATTGGTTTTATTTTATGCATTTAAGAGTGCGCCCTAATGGTTTGGGACATTTGGGGATCCAAGGGAGGCTCCTCAACCTAGAAAAGAACCCACATAGTGTACAAAGCCCAAGAGAGTTCATAATGACAAATAAGGACAAGTGACTGATTTACCCGAAGGAGGAAATTTGTTGAGTGTAAGGGTCAATAACCTCAATCGGTTGGTTTGGACAATGAGTAACCTCACTGAATAAGTGATTTTTCATTTTGGGGGTAAATCGTATACCTTAAGGCTCAAGAAGGTTTAGTCACAAGGTTTGGAGACTCACTCGCCTCCCAACCTAGAAAGTTTCCTTTTCTTGGCTAAATTATCCAAATATACAAAAAAATTGACAACTTTATTTTCTTACTTCAATGATGAAGGCTCAATTACTAACTTTTAAAGGACTTTTGGTCTCCTGACTTAGTGATTTATCTATCATGAGGAAAAATGATGGATTGGGAAATCAACAAGTACTTCAAGTCAACGAAATGGTTCTTATATGCAGACATTATCACCTATGACTGGATTACCTACCTAAATGGTTCTTATATGTAGACAGTATCGCCCCCACCACATGTTAATTATGTGGCATTGTCTCCCATGCCTTCAACTTCCAATGAATTGGATCCAATAATTGACATGGTGATCTCTTCGGTAGGGCTATTGGAGCCTGATCTCCTTACCCCTATCACGAACCTCGACATGCGTTCTTTCTAGAGTATTCTTCTTCCATCCAGTGAAGATCTCTTGGAAGCCATGACCGATTTTTGTCCCTTGACATAGTGTCCTTCTAGAGAATTATCCTCTTGGGAGCCATGATCAAGCAAATCTCATGCGCATAGTTTCTCTTCTCTGTGGAAAGCTCGTTAAAAAATGAAACATAAGCTACGAGCATAGTTTTCTCTCTATAGCAAGCTCGTTAAAAAATGAAACAAAGGTCTTGAGCATAGTTTTCCTCTCTGTAGCAAGCTCTTTAAAAAATGAAACAAATGTCTTGAGCATAGTTTTCCTCTCAGTAGCAAGCTTGTTAAAAATTGAAACATAAATCTAGGGATTAAACCCAGATCCCTGAGAATAGTTTTTTTCTTGTGTCAAGCTCGTTAAAAAATGAAACAATCACCTCTCCTCAAAAGTTGAGTCTTTTTCCAGATCTCGTAGATGTCGAGTCGAGTCTTTCATTAGGTCTCATATTTGAACCTTCATTTCATCCACCTGTATCCTTTTTCTCCATCTAGTACAGAAATTGGTGACAACCTCAAAGTCGGTGAATGAATTGAAGCTTGGGGGGCATGTCTCCAGTCTTTGATGATCATTTTGGAGTTAAGCCACTGGATTTCAATATGGGGGCAGACTACCGAGTTTAGTCTTTTTTCTTTCTCGTGCTCATAAAAACATGAGAATGTAACCAAGTAAACTTTTATCACTTTTTCAGACTCGTAAAGGTTATATGAAAAAGGAACCCCTTGGAGTCTCCTTTAATCTCTTTTCAAACTCTCTAAACGTGAAAATATTGCCAAGTGATCTTGCTTCCTTTCCCACTCGTTAAAAGGTTTGAAAGGGCACCTTTCGAGTGATAATTTATCTTTTTTTTGGCCTCGCAAGACTAACATTACAAAAAAGGACCACATTGGAGTCATCTTTAAGTCATTTTCAGACTCTCTAAATATTAAAAACAACCAAGTTTACCTTATTTGGACTCGTTAAACGATCATACATTGAAGGGCCCATACGGGACTGAACCCTTACGTCTTCCAGTTTGTTAAACAAAGGAAGAGGGACTTACTGAAGGTGAGTTATATTGAGCATGTGTTACCCTCCTCGAGCTTGTTGAACCAAAAAGAGGTAATCGTCGGTCTGGATGGGGGAAAAATTGAAAGTATTTTTTTAGAACATTACTAGTAATCCTTATAGTCTCCCTTGAACATGACATTTTATCTTTGCACACATTTCAATCCGTTAAACCTCTGCATTGAACCAATCCTTTGAGTTTCCTTACTCCTTTGGGTCACTTGACAAAAGTCACAGTATCCATTGCATCATCATGTTTTGGTCCATGTCATGTTTCTGCTGTTGTGCCTTAATGTTCAAGGGAAGTATCTGCCTCGAGAGTCAGCCATCACAAATATCTTGTTTCAATACCCGTGTTAGTCCATGTTCATTTGATCCATTAATTACATCTCTGTGTCAGTTTCGTGGCATTGATGGGGGATACACCAAGACCCTCCTTCGACGAGTCTATTCCTATTGACTTCAACACATTATCTAGGAGCTAGACTTAAAAGCCAGTTAGTACCTTAGGACCTACATGCCTCAATGGTAGGCCTCCTCGCTTCCGAAAGTGGGTTTACATAATTGACTCCTGATCGGGTGATTCCATGGATGTTTGACTTCATCTCATCCATTCACATTCGTTGGAATGTACTAGAGTGCCTTTGGAATCATTGACATCAATGGTGATTTCCATCAGGCTTGTGAATGGTTTACCTCATTGATTGGTAATCAAGTGGTTTCTGCTATGTTCGACATCAGGACATCTATTCACATGGTTAGATTCATACTACATAGGGATCCTTAAGAAGACGTTGGGTTGAGTCATCACTCTTATATGTACTTTGCCTAGGTTGCGACGAAGTTTCTTTTGAACATTGACACATATACTGTCACATAGATCCACTTTGTATTGGTCTGTGGCTATGTCTTGTCGTCTCGTAGATCCACTGTGTATTTTTCATGGCTATGATCAGTTCATGTCATGGAGTTATAGATCCAAATTGTATCTTTGGTGGCTATACTCTTTGTTAATATAATTATGGATTCGCAGTGTATTTTATGGTGGCCATACCTTGAAAGTATTTATCACTCAAGCATAGGTATGCCTGCCTTGGGTTTGAAACATGTCATAATATTTGTTTGCTGGTTGTATGCAGCTTCTATCAGGTTTTCTGAGACCTTACCCTTTCTTGAAAAAGACTACAAATTACTTCAGTCATCAGTTCTCGTCTTCTAACTTCGCACTTTGGGGGGCAATCTGTTACACATCAAAATCAATCATTACGATGATGGCCTAGTGTCGTCATCACCAATGTCACAAAGTGTCGCATTTTGGCTGCAAGTATCGCAAATATAATACTTTCATCTTGTCTATGTTGTGTCTCGGACGACATTATCAAGAAAATTCACAAGACACCTCAAAATACTGGTTTTGAAGTGGAGAAGTCATTTGACAAAGAGTACAAGAATTTTCCCACTGATAAACCCACTCAACTATCATTTTTGGAAGGAAACTCTCCCCTATACACTGTCAGGGAGTGTTGGCGCTCTGTGCCCTCTTTTGGGGGAGCGTTGCAATACTCTATGCCCATTCAAAGGGAGAGATGCCATTTTTGAGCGAATTTTGGACTGTTGAGAGAAATCAAGGAAGAATCCCCTCAATCTTTGAAGGTAGTTGGATTCGAATATGAGGTCAACCCTCGATCTTAGGGAAGATCCACAATTGAAGGAGAAGAATCCTCAACTTATCCCAAAGATCTCTTAAGTGGTAAGGCCTCTCCAAGTCTATATAAGGAGGCCTTCTCATGGTGAAAGGGGGATGGAGACATTGTGAAACGTCTAATTTATGATCTCATAAGCGATATATCATTGAATCATCAACATTATATGTGTGTATTATTTGAGAAAGGGTCTGGACAAAGATATCTTGGTGAAGTTGCTGCACCTACATCCATGGCTATAAGCATCACTATGTTTTCATTAATATAAATCTATGCTTGGTTTGTTTCCTTTAGAGTTTGTGTACGTTTCATGAACTTGTTTCTTTCATAGATCCATTATGAAGATAATCATAGTAGAGTAGGAAGTATCGTTGTTGTTTCTCTTTGTATTACAGGACCTTCTGAAGAACATGGAGATCAAGATCAGCCTGGATCGAGCAAGGACAAACGTCGGTAAAAAGGTATTTACTATTCTTCCTTCTTCTTCTTTGATAGTTTAGATTCATGAAAACGAAAGTCAGTGTCCACAATAGAAATTTTCTGTATTGGTCATAGGGGCCTAGTATCCAAGAGGAAATCCACTTGTCCGCAGGGGGATTATCCTGTAACAATTAAGGGATCCAATACCTTCATAAATATTTACACATCAAATTCAAGCTTGAAAAATTGATCCTAAATCCTCATAGATATAAACTACCTCATGTGCGAGCTCAATATCAACAAACTAAAATAAGTATTTGCAAGAGATTAAAAATAAATTTAAATGAGTGTTGGTGGAATCCCTTGATTTCTCAACTTGCAACTTACGCAACTATATACAACTATGCAACTATATTGCAACTATATGCAACTTGTGCAACTATGCAACTATATTGCAACTATATGCAACTTGTGCAACTATGCAACTATATGAAACTTATGCAACTATATGCAACTATGCAAATATATGCAACTATATGCAAATATGCAACTTATCCTACTATATGCAACTATATGCAACTATGCAACTATATGGAACTTTATGCAACAATGCAACTTATGCAACTGTGTTGGTACCACAAACTTATATTCTGGTACCACATTGTGGGATTTATAAATATTACATGACCAGTAGCAACAACTAAGAAACCGAATTTCATATTTGAGGGACGCGAAGGAAATCATATATTTGTATGTGCAACAAAAACAATAGTTCGAGGTGAAGAGTTGTTGATCGATTACAAATTAAATCGAATAGATGGAGGGGGTGTGGCTATGGGGGTAAATATATTACATACCATTCAACTCAACCTTTGATCAATCATTGTTATAATTTATCGCTGCAATATTTCAATTTTTTACTGCATATATTTCATTTTTCATTATTTATTTTCTGATATTACTGCAATATTTCATTTTTTTAATGTTACAATTACTTTCATAACTCTTTTTGATTAATTTATTGTGTCAACATATATCCAGGGTGACCATGAGATATCACAGGCTACATCTGTCCAGGGTGACCGTGGAAAGGCACCCACTGTGCCTCAGCAGGTAAATGTTAAATACAATAACAACTTATGACAACAACAACTAAATTTCAGAAACTCATGATTTTTTTCTGATATTACTGCAATATTTCATTTTTTAAATGTTACATGTGAATTTCATAAATTTTGTCGATTGATTTATTTTGTCAACTTTTGTCGAGGGTGACTGTGGCAGAAAATCACCTGCTACATCTGTCCAAGGTGACCATGGAAATACACCCACTGTGCCTCGGCAGGTAAATGTTAAATATAGTAACAAATTATGACTACAATAACTAAATTTATGAAATTTCATTATTATTATTTTTTGATATTACTGCAATATTTCATTTTTTTAATGTTACAGGTGAATTTTATAACTTTTGTTGATTGATTTATTGTGTCAACTTCTGTCCAAGGTGACCGTGGAAGAAAATCACTTGCTACATCTATCCAGGTTGATTGTGGAAAGCCACCTGTTGTGCCTCAACAGGTAAATGTTAAATACAGTAACAACTTATGACTACAACAACTAAATTTCAGAAATTTCATTATTTTTTTTCTGATATTACTCCAATATTTCATTTTTTAAATGTTACAAGTGAATTTCATAACTTTTGTTGATTGATTTATTGTGTCAACTTCTATCCAGGGTGACCATGTCCGAAAATCACCCACTACATCTGTCCAGGGTGACCATGGAAAGTCACTCCCTGTGTCTCAATAGGTAAATGTTAAATATAGTAATAACTTATGACTACAATAACTAAATTTCTCAAATGTTAAAGTTCATCTCATTAATTTTATTCATCAATATATTGTGGCATGTTCAACATGGGAAGGCTCCCACTGAGGATATTGATGAGGATGAAATATTTTATTCCATTAACCCAATGACAACTGTAACAAAGGCCTTGAAAAAGGATAACATAGAATATCTAGGTTTTCTTAGCAAAAGACCCCTAACACAGGAGGACAGGGAAAGAACTGTAGAGCTACAAAATACGATAACTAATTTTAGGGTAAGTGGTATCTTCACATATTTTTATCAGCTATGACAATTTCATATCTGTTTTTTTGTTTTGTATTTTCTATATGATATGATAAAGTAAATTTTTCCTTTTGTAGGAGTTTTCAAACCCTGTGCGTCGGGAACCTACCGATACTGCAACTTCTATAGGTAGAAGTGACGGTCCAATGCAACAAAAATGTTGACATAGCAAAGTGAAAGTGAGGATTTTTTAGCCTCTTGAGGTTCCCCTTGAATCCATTGATGAGTGCAATGATTTTGATCGGCATGACACACCGGAGCATGATGCGCTAGAGTCTGGGACTCCACATGACTTTGGAGAGGAACGCACTGTAGATGGAGATGAAACTATTATGCATGGAGAAGAATGAATTAAAAGCACCAGATCATTAGTTGTCAACTTTTTGGTGGATGATGCAGGTGTTCTGATCAAGATTTAGAAGATTGCAGGTAATTGTTAATTCATTGATTCATTTTTTTTCATGAAATTGAAATGGAAATTTGTTGAGATTATTATAAATTAACGGATAACACGTTTCTGCAGGAAACAATGTTTTCTATAGACACTTAAATGACAAAGCAATGGAGTTGTTTGGCCCCACCATTCATACATGGTGGAATGACTAGGATAACAAAAAGAAATATGATTTAATAGACCACATGGTAAACTTGTTCGACAACACTTTCAACAAGAAAGTGGTTATAAAGTTATCCGACGAGAATTTAAAATATACCAGGGCCAAGTATAGGGAGAAATTGCAATTAGACCTCAAGCATGAGCACCCTCCCATGGTTCTGGAGAAAGAGTGGAAGGCCCTGATAGAGGATGCAAAGGAGAAATTGTTTAAAAAACAAGGAATACATCCATGAACTGGTCAATAAAGGTACAACACATGTCATATTATCAGTGAAATATGATCATTTATGTTTTTCTTTCCTGTTTTAAGTAATAATTCCGATATCTATTTTTTTCAAAAATTCCATATGTAGGCTACCAGACACCTCCAAAGAAACCAAGGCCAGAGTGGAAAAGAACAGGTAGCATAAACTAGGCTAGGGTGGCTATGGAAAACTAAAATCCTGAATCCTAATATTTAAATGATTAACTGTGGTTAATATTTATTTAACAGTAGCGAACAAATATATGTTTTTGTTATTGGTATTTTTAATGGTGTTATGCATTGTATTTAAATATGTTCGACACTGCTGCCACCGAGGAGGACCTAAAGCTTGGTTACAAGGATGGTTTTAAAAGTGTGATTGAATATAGGAAAAGGTTGGGCCAGACTCCAATCTCCCCAGCCATGCAGGTAAATAAAATGAATAAGGAAACCGTAGTAGCATGCTTGTAAAGTGTATTCATATTTTATTATATCACCCTCAACTAAGAAATTATGTTTTCTTTCAAGCAATAGGGCTACTGCAGTAGTGAATCTAGCGGTATTCAATAGACACCACATCATACAAGGGTGCACATGTCCAATGATAGTGGGGAGCAGAGTACCCATTCCGGTATGTATGCTTCAGAATTAGAAATATTTACTATGATTGTAGATATTTATTTCCTGACTTATAATTATATATTATCTTCTCAAAATTAAAGAGCATGTAGCTTAGGAGGGAGAATTGCAAGAGGAACCAAGTGGACAATAAATTATCGCACCAAATTTTGCAACTACACAGACAGGTAAAGAGCAACAGTGTAATGTTAATCAAAATAACGAATTAGTTATTTCGATTATATTTCAACATATCAATATGATCATTTTCGTTGTTGCAGTTCACGACCCTGCACAGATTCCCCGATGCCCTTCTTAGCGACGTACCAGAAGTATGGTACATGAGTGCATGGAAACACAAACAATAGAAGGACAGGGCACACAAAATACAATGTGCTTGGATTATTATGATACCCCAATTGTCAATTTTGTGAATGTTAAAAAGCATAAATCAAATAAAAATTAGATGTATAAATCCATGAATTGTACTTGGATGTTTATTGATGTTTATATGTTCATATTCTTCAATGTTTATATGTTCATATGTTTTAATGACTATCCTAGTTATGCATGAATGTCTATATGTTTTTTATATAAACAAAATCATTTGTTGGGTATGGGGAATTGAGAGCGATGTGACGGGGGGGGGGGGGGGGGGGGGGGG
>ML793937.1:23484-53297 GCA_009831015.1 Picea engelmannii
CACTAGAACAATGGGCTCTCTACAATTATACAAAATTTTGGAAGGAAATTCCATTGTTTTGCTAGAAAATTAACATACCACTGTTATAAAAACTAAAATTTCACATAGTTATTCACAATTTCTAAAAATTAAAATTGTATATTCGGAAAGATAATTCAATTTCCTACATTTCATATTTTTATACCATAGTCAAATTAATTGTAAAAGTACCTTGAATAATCCCTCCAAGTTAACATATTCTTATTTTTTCATGTTCCATTGCCACTAACACATCACGAGATACCATAATTAGCTTGCACTCATCCTTATAGAGAATTACCTTTCCTAGATCTATTGGGCATCTAGCTCTCTCATAATGACAAGCTATTTAATAACACTTAGAATCCAACATTTCAAGTTTACTCACATTTGTATGATATATTCCAAGGATTTAAATTGGTGTCGAAGGATAGAGTTCAAAAACAAAAGGGGGATTTGGTGACTAACAAGTCATATCCATCGTTTTTTTTTATGGGACCAAAGATAGACCACATGATTTTTGTAGTGTTGGAGGGTTCCTTTAATTATCATAAACAAACTTCATTAAATACAAATCAAGTATGGGCATAGGTACAAACAATTTAGTTGTATTCTTAGAATTGGAAAATGAAAAAGGGATTGAAATATTGTAGGTATTTCGAGATTCTCATCTAATTATTGATTGGATGAGAGGTGTTAGTCAAATTTAAAATTTTACCCTTAGACCACTTACAAATTAGAGGAAATAAATCACATTCCCTTTCCTAAGCATCTCATACAAACACATATATCAATAATTAAACATGGAAGAGAATGGGCTCTCAAAGGAGGGTCAACAAGTGGGGGAAGGATTTTTGAAGATGGAAGAATCATTGGATGGTTTCATCTCTTAATTTACTCATCATTTAACTTGATCAATTTAATAACTATAGTTGTATAAGGATGTTGAATTAGGAAGTGGATAAGTTGTCAAAACATGGACAACAATTGGTTGAAGAACTGAACAAGTTGGAAGAAGCTATTGTCGAATTTATGATCCATTTGACTAATTCAAGAGGATGATCTTCAACTCAATTTTATTTTTTTTATAATTTTTGGTTGACAAACTTTTGATGATAACATAAGCATATCATTAAGCTACCCCTATGGTATAGATATATTTTGATGATAATGTTTTTGTTGTTACTTTGATGACAAGTTGGAAGAAGCTATTGTCGAATTTATGATCCATTTGACTAATTCAAGAGGATGATCTTCAACTCAATTTTATTTTTTTTATAATTTTTGGTTGACAAACTTTTGATGATAACATAAACATATCATTAAGCTACCCCTATGGTATAGATATATTTTGATGATAATGTTTTTGTTGTTACTTTGTACAGGTTTACATTAGAAAATTTATTGGTTCCATTAAAAAATTGATTTATTGCAACTAGCATGCCATGAGAGGGAAGCATTATCTTGCACCAACCCTAATACCTATATGCTTAAGGTTTTCCAATTAATATTTAATTTCATATTTTCCAATTAATGTTTAATTGTTGTTTTAATTAAATTACAAAGATTCCATTTTTTTTAAGTTCACAATAATATTTTCATTTTCATTTTATGATAGACAATTTCATTTTCATTTTCAATTTATCTTAAACAAATGTATTCAATCAATATATATAAATTATTTAAATCATAAAATAAAAAAAAAAAAAACATATGTATAAATAGATTCAATGATATTTTAATTCAAACTTATATGTAATAAATCTTTGGTTTAAATTTTAATTCAAATTTATATGTAATAAATTTTAAATGATTTAAATCATAAAATTAACAAAAAAAAAAAAACAAAAAAAACATATGTATAAATAGATTCAATGAAATTTTAATTCAAACTTATATGTAATAAATCTTTGGTTTAAATTTTAATCCAAATTTATATGTAATAAATCTTTAATTCAAATTGATATGTAATAAATCTTCGTCTCAAATGGTTTAAATTTTAATTAATAAATCTTTAATTCAAATTTATATGTAATAAATCTTCATCTCCTTGTAATAAGTGGTTTACACCACATGTGGCAATGCCAGTCTTCTATACAAGCATAAATTCTAGTTATCGTAGCCATGATCATCGTCCAGGTTTGATTAAATAATATAATCATCACCCCATTATCCCACCAATATTGAACTATGTATTCTTTCTTGTTCAAATTGTTGTAAAAAGTTAAAGAGTACAAGTCGTATGATAACATCGAAGGGAAACTATACATTTTCATAAAAGATACGGCATACTGTATAAAGAATCTCATCGTCCAGCTAATACATGTAAGAGAAATTTCTCGATATCAGAAGTGCGCAGAATATTGGTACATCCGTTATACAACTCTGCTACGAAGAATAAACATATTGTAACTAGGTGATGTACAGAATAAACATTCTCGTAATTGCTTGAAGTCAGAATACTTAGGTTTCACCATCCAGATTGGAACGAGCACGCGGGCCAAAAACAGGCTTCACCCTCGGGCCAAACGAGCAGGCGGGCCAAAAACGTCGTTGAGTGCCGTAGTTGAAACAAGAGAAGCCCCAAGCAGCTCCAGTGCCTGAAAACACATATACCATGTGCACGTTCATATTAACAGTTATATTTATTAGCAAATTCACAAACGCATGGTTGGTGAAAGTCTAAAGGTTTAGGTTTTATTGGTAAAATTCTTTAAAAATTTGATTTTTTAAAACTTTAATTCAGACTATGCTCATGAAAATCTTTGGTTTAGTAAATAATTTATGAAATTCACATTGAGAATATGAAAAGGTTGGAATTAAGTTTGCTAATCATTTAAATGTGACAATTAGATGATCACACAGTAATTTTTTAATCATATTAAATAAATGTTAAAAAGTAAACATGTTAACTGATGTCCTAAAAAATACAAAAGTTATATAAACATGAAATTTCATTCATTGATTTAGAAATACGCCAAATTTTTCAAATGATAATAACCATATTATTGAAATTTATGATTAAAAAATGATTAAATATACGATTTCTGCGTAATCAGCAAACTAAACTATTGTTATAACTTCTTACCTCAGTGGCACCGACTCTTGCTGTTCGTTCCTCCAAATTCGTGAGATTCTTGACATTGAGCTTATTGAGCAAGTTAATGCTGGTGATGGTTGAGGAGGGCGAGATCTCCAATTCATCGGTGATTATGAAGGTAACCGTCTCCTTCACATAACCGCCCCCGCTGCTTCCGCTTCCACTTTTTCCCGTCTCCTTCACATAAGGATTCCGACCCAGGCCTCGTACTTGATTGGTATCTTCCTGGGTTGGGTTCTGCATCTGCACTTGATAGCTTATAGATTGGCCGCAGGTGCAGAGACCACCATTCTGAGTAGAGATATTGTGAATACCATTGTAAGAGCGATAATTATATGAATTGTAATAGCCAGAATTAAGTGAACTGCAAACATAATAGACAGTGGGATCGAGAGAAGCCTTTATTCGAAGGACTTCAAAAGAATGGGGAGATATAATTTTGGGTTCCAATAAATGCGATTTATCGGCATTCATAAACATGGTCTGGAGCTTCTCGACACTATTGTAAAGGCTGGTGATACAACCCACTTTCTTAGGTCGACCAGACGCTGAAAGCAATTTGATAACAGAGCCGGTTGGGAGGGTAAGAAAGCTGAAAAGAAGATCCACAAAATCCTTTCCAGCTTCCGCATATATTATCCTCTCGGTTTCTTTGTTGATCAGAAGCCTCAAAATCATACAATTGGCGGAGTTTCCCTTACCCATCTTGAGACGATGGCGTGTCGAAAATAAAAACTGCAGGACGAACGACTGAGAGATAGTTCTGCTAAATTTATAAGGAACGATGGTAGCACATGACAGTCAGTTGTGTAGAAACAACTATTAAATCTAAATCTGTGAGGTGGGCGCACAAAGCTTTTCCAAATTAAATGTGCTCACTCTCTCAATAGGTGTACGCCTTTTAGGGTAACAAGCTATTTTTTTAAATGGTAAATAACTTCTTACTTCATCTGAACCAACACTTGCATTTCTCGAGAGATTTTCTACATTAAGCTTATTGAGCAAGCTCATGCTGGTGATGGTTGAGGCGGGAGAGATCTCCAATTCATCAGTGATTATAAAGGTAACCGTCTCCTTCACATAACCTCCCCGCTGCTTCCGCTTCCACTTCCAATTTTTGCCGTGATATTATTTAATAACTTAAATATATATATATAATCAATTTATTGGTTAATAACTTTGTTTTATTCTTTATTCTTCATTACTACTACAAATTTGATGTATGTGATATATTACTAACACAGCCACATAATTGTGGTTGTGATTGATAAATGCCTAAAAGCAGATTTGATATACAAACAAACCCAACACTATAAGCATAACATTATTCATTGTTTGAATTTTAAAGTCATTAAAGATGCCATCTGGCTGAAGGTTAAATTTGATAACGACTTTCCTCCCAACTATTTTTATTACTGTGAAAAACAAAAAACAAAATTCATTAATCTATTGAACTACCATTTTTTAAATACAAACCAATTAATTTACAAAATTGTTTATTTTATTAATGAACTTTATTATTATAGTGAAAAAACAAAAAACAGAATTCATTATTAATAATGAAGAGTTAAAAAAAAAAAAATCATTAATAATAATAAAAAAAAAAACAGAATTGAGAATTCATTAAACTGATTGAGAATTCATTAAACTGATTGCAAACAAATAAATTAAATAATTCATTAATGAACTGAAGAGTTACATATGAAACGATGCGGCTGGCTACCATAATTACTTCAAACAAATTAAATAATTCATTAATGAACTGAAGAGTAACACATGAAACGATGCGGCTGGCTACCATAATTACTTCAAACAAATTAAATAATTCATTAATGAACTGAAGAGTTACATATGAAACGATGCGGCTGGCTACCATAATTACTTCAAACAAATTAAATAATTCATTAATGAACTGAAGAGTTACTACATATGAAACGATGCGGCTGGCTACCATAATTACTTAGGCTGGCTGCTGAACAGTTATGGCTGCTGAACCATAATTACTTAGGCTGGCTGCTGAACAGTTATGCTTGCCACGAAGAATATGAAAAGATACGCATTACGCAAAGGCAACTATGGCGGCCCAGTCTTAAGTAATTCGGTAAAGGTAATTATCGCGGTTGTCATAAGTAATTCGGCAAAGGTAATTATCCTGGTTGTCATTGTAGCTGTATGGTAGATATGGTAGTGGTATAAATGTAAATTTAATAATGTAAAATGTAAAAAGTGACTAGTGAAGTAAATTTTTAATTTCAATTCAGTTTGTTAATCATTTGAACATGGTAATTAGATGGTCATACAGTGATTTTTTAATCATATTAAGTAAATGTTAAAAAGTAAATAGGTTAACTGAAGTTTTTAAAAATGCTAGAAAGTTATCAACATGAGATCTCATTCATTGATTTGGAAGGATGACTAAAAATATGTTAGCATCTTCAATTGATAACCATACAATTACAATTTATGGTTAAAAGATCATTAAATGTGCCCATCTCCAATAGATATACACCTTTCGACTTAATTATTTCTTCATTAAAAAATATTTCCTTCTTATTATATTATTATTTTTATTAAATGATTATTTTTATATACATAAGATTAAAAATAGATTTGACTGATTTTTTTGAACATTTTGATGAAAGGGTGTAAGTCCCAACTTTAAAAGGTGAATGTTTACAATCTTATATGTTTTTATCTATACTTTAATGTTTTACTTGTCATTAAATTTTTTTTTTATGGATATTAAACCCTCGTAACAATAAAATGTGGTTTTTTGTATTTTTGAAAAAGTGTGGGTTAATATCATTTAATAAATTGTGACATAATAAATATAATTAATTTTTTTTGAATATTAATGTGAAAATACATAAATTTTATTTATAAATATTATATTATATTAAAAAAAAACAGAGTTTATTATCCATTTTAATATTAAAAAGAAATTGTAAATATATTTTTACTAAAATGTGTTTTGGTACACATTTTTTCTTTATATTAGTGTAAATTTATGTTAATTTCAAATTTAACTATTTTGATATTTATATTTGTGTTGTAAAAATATTTTCCTATAATTCTCATATTTTTACTATTTTTGTTTATATCAAAATATTATATCTATATTTTTATATAATAATTTGTATGTTAGATGTATAAATGGATTTTTTCTCTTTTATTATTATCAATCTATATAATTATATAATTATAAATATTATATTTTTTTTTTGAGTATATATGATTATATGACATGAGTTAGTTATTGCTTTAGCTATTTAAATGGATTCAACCACAAATTTTGTTAGGATATCCTTATCCTATTTTATTTCCTTTGAAAAAATTATAATGTTTTTTTATTTTTATTTAAAATACAATATTTAAAATTTATTTTTTCAAAATTTGCTCTAATAATAATAATAATAATTTTTTTACAATACAATATTATAATTTCACAATTACTACTATTTTAAATAAATATTATTTCAAAACAATATTTTTCTTTAATTTTATAGTAACATTTTTCTTCTCCATACATAGTTTCAAATATTATTATTCTTTGATATTTTAGAGTTTCAATTATTATAAATGATTTTCTTTATTGTCCTAATAATATTATTTTTCTCTTGAATATGTAGTTTTTAATTTAACTATTAAAGGCACAAAGTAGTTACATCACTTTTATTTTTTTTTAGGCTATATATAAATAATACATTATTACAAGCGTTTCAAAATTGCTATAATTTATTTTCTTTGGATTACATACAACTAATATGTTAAAACATTTTTAATAGGCTGGTATAAGCAACTTTGCTGCTATTTTTAATTGTTTTAAAACAATGATATTATTTATATCTTTTATTTTTGGTTGGAGTAGGGTATTTATTCCCTTTAATCCACATATCTACAGTTGAACAAGTGAACCAAAAATTAGTTGGCCATATCTTAACATCACTAATATGCATATAAATTGTTGATTGCCATCATAGTTGATGACAAAGTTGAACCTAAGACTAAGCCCAAGGGTGCTAATTGTTATATAAATATGCGTCATTAAAACAATGCGATGATAAATATGTGACATTAAAACAATGTGATGAGTCACAGCTGAGTCACAGCCCTTGTGTCTCTTCATGTCTTCTTTGATGAAGGAATCATATGTCAATCTCACAAAATATTTGCATAGTTCTTTATATGGATTTTGATGCACCATAATATAGATGTAGCCTAAAATGGCATGAAAAATATCACCACATTGGGCTACTAAAATTCATCTAGGTGGATATTGGTGCTCATCCACCTCTTCCACCAACTCAACATGGTTCTCTATCTTGGCAGTTTTTCTATGATTTTCGCAGTTCTAAAATTCTAGGCCATTTTGAGGCCCTAAACGATGTTTTATAGGAAATATATGGGTCCGAGTTTACCTTTAACACACCAAGGCCATGTCGCAATATTGTAGTATTTAGTTAAATCTTTCCAACGAGCTACTATGCTCGCCAAATGAAGATTGTATGCAAAATTTGCACCCCTAAAAAGTTGATGTACCAACTAACCACCTCGGGGCCCAAAAACACCTTTTGGCACTTTTCCTCCTAGGTTTAGGGTTTTGGAGCTTTAGGGTTCTTTCTTTGTGTTAAAAGGTCATTTTTTCAGCCTCTTATATTATCTTTTACAAATGAACATAGCCAACATATCTCTCTCTCTCTTCAAAGATAAGCGACCACCATTCTAGCCATTTTGTGTTCTACAGTAGTTCGATATTTTATGCATTAATAAAAGTTGGGTTTTCATTGTATTATCATGCTCTGTGCTATACTCATGCGTGTGATTCATTTCCTTCCCTATATAATCTGAATTAATGGTATCAGAGCAATATGCTCCTTGTTTTTTCTTAGTGCATGTCCCTGATGAGCTTAGGTTATAGAGAGTTGGGTCTCGAGCTATTTTCACTAAGAGACGATTTCTCTTGCTAACCTAAGCGACCTACCATGGTGAAGAAATGAGATATAATGGAGAAGGAGATCCTATCAAGATGTTTCTCAAGGAATCCCTCATGTGATAGAGGAACAAGATGATCGAAAACTTCACTTAGATCCTTCAACAATTGTTGATCTTAGGTGAGACACCTTCAACAAGAAACCATTTTGGAGGTTGAATACCATTCAAGGTACAAGTTAACTTTCATCTTGCCAATTATCCTCTGTTTCTTTTTGTTATTTAGTTTATGTATACCCTCCTACTCCCTCAAAGTTTAGATCTATCATATATCACAGATATGAGACATGTCTTTATTTCTTTTTAATTGCAGTAGTCTTATGTTGCACTATTGGTATCTGACGACTAGTCACTGGTTGCAAGTTATCTGACCCATGATGATCCTTGTAATCTAGGAAAACTGCAGAATTGTCAGATTTCTGTGGTCAAATATGATGTTTCTAATACCATAGATATGTGATTGATTTGTACTATAATCTCTTACCTCTATATGTTTCTTGTTGTCACAACTTGTCTCTTCAATTCAAGTTTTAAGTGTGTTTGTGTGGCTTTCTTGGGTTTCTTGTGTACACTTGATGGTTGTCTAGTGATCCATTGAAGTTGGGATATACACCCAACAAATATGATTAGATATGGTAGTGTCCCTTATTGATTTCATTTGGTTTTTTTATCATATTATCATTTAGTGTTTGTTGCTATATCTACATTCATAGTTATTTTTGGGTGAGATTATTATAGAGACATTGGAGTGGGATTTGCAACTTCGCTACCTATTTCCTACATCCCTTGCTTGTTGGTTTGTTGGTTTTCCATTTTCATATTGTGCTCTTGATTATATTAAGAAACGTTTGCATCAAACTTGGAAAAAACATTCAAAAACAATTGCAATCTTATGAGATTTTGAAGCATTAGGAACAAAAGGTGCATTGGTGAAATTTTGGGTTTGTGTTTTTGTGAAGTTTGGATCTGATTTTGTTTGCATGGTTGCTTGGTGTTTGAGATTATATTTTGAATATTACAAAGAAAAATATCTATTTTCCCTCCCATAGTTAGAATTCAACGAATTGAACAAGTACATGAGCATTATTGCATTGATTCAAGGTTGGGTCAAGAGTAAAACACCATAAAAGTTTCATTCATCTTCCATTTGACATAAAACAACAGTCTTAAGAAAAACATTGCATTATCTAAAATCAACTCTACTTTTTTCTTGGTTAGCAAACCGATACTATATAGGCTTAGGGCCTTGGAATAGGATTGGAGAGTAAACTTTCCAAGGCCACCAAAATGAAACCAAGAGTCATTAATGAGTGTAAATCCATTTTTACAACCAGCATGTCAAGAAGCTCCTCTAACATAGGAGTCAAGAAAGAGGTCACATCAGGGAAAGTAGGGAGATTACCCCTCTTTGTTTGTTTTGGTGTTTACGGTATCGCTTCAATTACTACATATACGAGGGTTTTCTTTGTACCATGCCTCTGTGTGAGGTAAAACATTCGAATATTTGGACATATTTACCATGCCCTTACGTGTGGTTAGAACTATGATTATTTGCTCGGTCATTGATTTTTCAGGTGGTAGCCTTAGTGACCATTTCTAGGTATCCTATATAAGTGACTACAGGTGATACATGCCTGTAGTACCTGGGGCAGATGTTCATTCACGATCTCAGTTCCCTTGGAGGGTGCCTGCCTTAATAAATGGTGATTACAGATGTTAGGGTTGTTTCATGTTGTTAGTCATAACTACTCCTCATACCTTTGCTAGCCAATATTGTGGGGACTTCAACTCCCCTAGAGGGTTGGTTTTTGGAATCCCTCCCTGATCCATTAGTTTTATTGTTGTTTTTCTATATTTGTATAGTGGTGTGCTCTTTGGTTTCGTGTCTACTTCAGCCTTAGGTTGAACTGTGTTTTGATTTGGGAGTATTTTTTTCACCATGGTTGAATCACCACACCAGTCCCATATATTCCAACGACTAGAGCCAATCACAGAGGTACAACCACCTCTTAAGTGACAGGAGATACGTGACCATTAATTTGAAGACTCCCATCTTTGGTTTGAGGAGACTTATTTGGTTGAAGTGGAAGTGGTCGATGAAATTCCTCCACCAAAATTTAACCCTCACTTGACTAATTAGGAAGCACCCATACTTATCCAGGTAAGGGAACTTTTTAGTGAACCTTTTTATTTTTTTAGTGATCCTCACACCATGTCAAAACCAAGTGTTTCATATAGTTTGTATGAGCCATCAATCCCATCCATAAGTGGGAATGGGAGAATCCCTGTGATGTCTACATTAACTTCCCAGAGTACCATTGGACCTACACCATCTACGCCTTTTTCTATGGGTCCCACGATCTAGGGACATCGTCCATGTCTTCATTTCCATCTTTCAGTCTACCTTGTGTTCCTATGCCCACCCCATCTATTCTGATTCCCACTATAATATCCCCATTGTAATCCCCAGTTTTATTAATGCTTCATGTAGATATAATATGTGACTATGACCAAGCGATGTATATGTGAATTGTTTTTATATGTTTTAATAATAAACTGTGATTCCAACTGGTAAGGGGACATGGAAAGATATGGGGGATGAATTGATCCACAAGAGATGGACAGTATAAGCCAATGTGTAAGAGGGATCAAAGGGGGAATTTCCCATGTCTATTAATTCCACCCACATTCCTGAATTGTATTGTGACGATGTATTAAATTCTATTTTTTAATTGAATGTCCCGAAAGCCAATCATTTAATGAATGTAAGAGGGTGGGTGTGATAAGTCACATCCCATAGTTATTGGGAGCATGAGGGTTGAGGACAATCATATTGGGTAAGTGTGTGATTCAAGGAAGCAAGCCAAAGGAGAGGAAATTTGTATCGGTTGTTACAACAATGTTTACACATTCAGTTTTTGGGCATGAACAAGAAGTAGAGAGAAAGAAAGAGATCTTCGATCTAGAGGAACCATGGAGGGATAATTATGGATCATGTTGGCTCCTTTCTGGAGCGTATTTGGAGTTGAAGCATGACGAGCCAAGTTGTTAGGGTTGAAGAGTGAACTCTTGTGTGAATTGCATTGTACCACCAAGTGTTTGTTGTTGTTTGATGGTATTTTATCCTAGCAGTGAGTTCCCTTGACTTCCCAACAGAGACATTCATGGTTGTCTATGCCAGAGAGACCCTGTTAAATGAATGGGATTCTCGAGGGACTGATATTAGTGAAGGGGTGCATTCCTTGGGTTGGGAAGGTCAAGAGGAAGAGAGATTTTGGAAAATTGGGGTAGTTGTAGGATAATACCAGTGGATTGTGGGGTTTCTGAGCTGTGAGTGGAAAATGAGAGACCACCCTCTTTTGTGGATTTCTTTCCCCAGCTCAGGGTGAATTTTTGTTGATATTTGGAACAAGAAGTCTATGGTTGGGTGGAATGACCGTCCGAAGTAGTTGTCTGCACAACAAAATTAAAAGATAAGTGTTTTTTTTTCATTTTATGTGTTGTATTTATGGGTTAAATTGTTGTACGTGAGCTCTGTGTATTTGAGAAGGATTTATATGTTGTTATGATGAATTATTAAACTACATTTCATGTTCATTTTAGCATGTTTTAGATGCATTTAATTAATGGTAATAGACAACACTTAAATGATCCGAGATTTTCTGTGAGGTCTCCCTCTACAAAAATCTATGATGAGGATTTTTTTTTTTGACAATTAATTATTTGTGAAAACGAACAAATAATTTCTAAAAATTGCATATAAAAATGAATAAATTTTTCATAATTATGTTCATATTTTTAATTAAATATCTACTTAATCAAGCGAGAGTGCAATCAAAACTCACACATATAATTTGATACCCATGTTTTATTAATGGATTTCACTAGACTCTTCTAGCTACATATTCATATCCACTTGGAATACAAATCACTTTATTATCCTTCATATGGAAAGGGATGATACCTTCTCACAAAATATGGTTTATGCTCCATAAAGGGCTCAAAATCCAGAACATCCTTCTCTTATACAAAGAGAACTTAAGGCTCTCATAAGTGACATTTCTTCAGACACCAAAAGGACTAAATTCCTTTCTTATATCTCTCTTTATCTCTCTCTCTCTCTCCAATCTCCCTAAATGGTATCCATAAAGGGATGAAACCCATAGCTTACATAAGGAGTTTATATAGTTTCCTTAATTCCATAATTCAAGGAGACAAGATCCACAAATTTAGGATTTAATAACAACTCAAGGACAAAAATGAGATATCATCTCAACCAAACTATGAGACCCTTAACTTCCCGACCCTTAACTTCCCCTTGAGACTATGAACCACTTGTGATAGAATGAGGAAGAATTCCAAACCAACTAATGAGACTCCCAACTTCCCCTTAAAACTAGGAAACTAATTGTGAGGTGGATTCTCACACTTAATTTAATTTCCTTTTTACAAATTCAATGAAAAATACATGAGCAAAGTATGCTCAAAAGTATTAATAATTTATAATTAATCATTTTACCTTTACCAAAACTTTAATGAGCTTTAGCCTTGGTGTGTAAAATGTAATACACCTTGTCCATACTGTTGCATAAAATTGTTTGATACTTCTTCATTGGAAGTGGAGATCCTCCTAGATCATACCTCCCCACAACAAGCACTTTTGGTCCTCCAAAGTATAGAGAGAAAATATAACTTAAATGTCTTCAACAACCTTTACCAGCTTCATGGAAGATTCTTATTCTCCATGATGCACTCCCCCACTGCTCGATTTTCATAACAAATGTCTCTGAAAATCCACACTCTTATTCTCCTTCACCTTTGTACATCAGAATGAAGATGTCGATGCCAACACTTACATCAATGCAAATCTGTAGTTGATTCCTTGATATGCATAATTTTGTTTTTTGAAAGGCCATGTCCTTCTTCTCCTTCACCTTTGTACATCAGAATGAGCATGTTTATGCCAATACTTGCATCAATGAAAATTAGTAGTTGATAATACATTATCACAATTTTGCAAATTTCAAAGCAGTACCATGCTTGCAAAGAGTTTATAAAACACTCATGGACAATTTTACAATGTTTCCAAAACAGGCCTAGGAAAACAATGCCTCTCACTCAACAGTGGTTACAAGGCCCATTATGTAATGACCTTGTCATTATGAATACAAGCGACTCAACACAAAATATTTTTTTTTTTTAAGAAGGAAGGCAACAACGACAAAATTTAAACCACACAACTTGACGACGAACACAATGCATGCAGATCAGGCAACAGACGACAACGACCCATCAAACTAGCACATCATGGAACTGGACGAAACATGCGATAATCAATTAGACAAACAAAATGACTACCCGCTCGATATAAGGAAGACAATGCCTACAAGCTAAGGACAACATCAACAATCGTGACACAATGACTTCGATGACCAATAACTAGAACCATATACTATGAGAAAAACCAATCACATTAAGGCGTTACAGAAACAAGTACCAACATTAACTGCAATGAACTATACGCCCACATCAGCAAGCACAAGACTCTAGCCAGGTTATCATTCACATCTATCAATCAAGGCATGCAATGATTCCCTCATCATGAATCATGTCATCACAAGGTGATAGGCGTGATAGTAACCGTGGCACAACATAACACATCTATACCTTTAACGCAAGAAAAATCCCTCGTGCTAAGAGACCTAAGTATCTATCAATAAATACACGAAGACTATACCCAAGTTGTTATTGGGTAAATTGGTAGATGCGGACATGAACTAATCCCCCTAGATCCACCTGGATCTAGAACAAAATAAGATGGAACATGACGCTTTCCCTAAGTTGCAATCATTGAGTTCACTATCCAAAGAGGAATAGATAACATACTTTATGAATTGCTTCCTTATATCTTTGTTGTCCCTGCTTCACTCCAGTGCTCTTGTAGAATCAAATCTGTGACAACACAAACCAACCAACGTGAAAGCAACAATAGTAGAATTCAATGACAACCTAAACATGTGATCAAGGAATCATGTAATAAAACACTAATCATTTTATGGGAAAGAGAAGTGCCATCGTATTATATTAATGAAAAGTAGAAGATACAACCGAATTGCCTTAATGTCGCAAATTCCCTTTTAGCGGTCCTTTCTCCCGACACACACATACACTTGCTCTGAAATTCGCATGAAGATAATCCACAAAATATTGAAGGACAAATGGATGCCTCAAGCATCGTTAAGAGCAAGATTATTCACACAATCTTCAACTTATTATTTCATCAATTCTTTGTTTAATCTTACTTCTTCTTGCTTAACCTTTTCCATGAGAAGCCCATGATTATATAGGAGAAGGTGAAGTGGTTAAAAGGATGAGGATGATCCCACCAAATCAGAGAAACCAATAGGATCACAACCACACAAACGTCACCTCACATTCTATAAGATTCCCCTTCTAGAAACTTCGTGAAACCTATTTCCTCTTTTATCTTTGAAACTCCGTCGCACCCTACCTATGTAGCATCCTATGGAAATCTCGCGGGCCAGCCATAGAGCAGCCTACGGAAATGATATATTTCCACACTGTGTAGTATGAGTAGCCTGCAGACCCTTTCTAAAAAAAAACCATGTAGAGGAGGAAATAAGTTGTTTTTCTCCGGAAAAAAGTCATGTTGGGAGCTTGAACACATGTCTATTATATCATCATTAGAATGAATAAAATAATTTGTAACAAAATTCCCCCCAAAGTATGAGGCTGGAACTTGTGACAGCCGAAATACTTTGTAAAAATGCGTGTGTGTGTCGAGAACAAGGAGCGCACCAATTGGGAACCTGCAAACAATCAAGCATCCGCACAATATTATACCATGTTTGAAGTAGGCATTCCCATGTTCAAACTATAAATGATTGAAATCATAAGGATAAGTCTTGGCCACCAATTATACACTATGGATGCATGTCATCAAGATTCTACATAACCACCAAGAATACACTGTGGATATACGTATTTGAAAACTCAGACACAGACATAGCCATGAAATATACAAAGTGGATATATGTGCCAATTCAAATCACAAATACTCCATCGCAACCTGGACCAAAAAATGATGAGGTTCAGGGTATTCAATCCCATCATTCGTTAATATGAATCTAGCCATGTGATTACAGGTGTTGAAGTCGAACATGGTTAGAAACCACTTGATTACCGGTTTCTAATGAAAACCATTAACAAGTGCGAGGGAAATCACCATTGATGTCAATGACCCCCAAGGTATGATAGTACAATCCAATGAGTGTGAATAGATGAGTTGAGTTCAAACACTCGATGGAATCTATCGATCAGGGATCAATGACGTAAATCCACTATCGAGAGTGAAGAGACCTGCCATTGAGGCATGCAGACTCCAAGGCACTAAATAGTTTCTAAGTCTTGTTCCTGGATAATGAGATGAAGTCGACAGGAAAAGACTCGTCACAGGAGGGCCTTGATGTATCCCCCATCAAATGACATGAAACATGTAATAGATTTAGGGTAAAGCAAAGTACGGATATGATTTGGAATAGACACAAGGAAGGCCGACAATGATAGGAATTGACAATTGCAGATGGCTGACTCAATAGAAGGCTTGGTTGAAATTTTCTTGAACATATGGATGGCATGACACTAGGCTTGGCAGAATTGATTTCCCAAACTGGATTTCCCAAACTGGATTCAAATGATGAAGGGGGTGCGATGTTCAAGAGAGATGCTTACTACCATTAACACAAATATAGAGACACAACTCTTTCCAAAATTTTCCCCCACCATTTCTGGTGAGTACCTCTTTATTTTTACGCAAGATTGAGGAAGATAACATATGATTGTTGATGTAAGCTCATCCTTTGGACAAGTCCCTCGGATCATTTTTAACGAAACCTAAGAAGGAGTGGTTCAGTTCTGTATGGGTCTGTCGATGTTTTTTTAACGAGTCCAAAGATATAAAACTTGAAGGTTTTTCATGTTTATAGAGTCTGGAAAAAAACTTAAAAGAGAACTCTCTCAGTTCCTTTTTCGTAAAATAGTTCGACAGGACCAAAAAAGTGATAAAATATCGCTCGTGGAACATTTTATTCAAATACTTTTACGAGCGTGAACATAACAAGGTCGCTCGACAATCTTTTCATTTTCAAGGAGTATGAAAAGAGCTTAAAGATTACTCTGTAAGTTTTGTTATTTTCGTGTTACCATGACGAGTACGAAAATATGACAAAAGTATACTCGATTACGTTCTCATCATTTTTCAAGCATGAGAACGAACGAAGACTAAGATCGAGGTTTTGCTAAAAAATCCTAAAAAGTAAGTGTCTATGCGACGAAAAAGACAAACAAATTGAAAAAACTGTCCATACTTCATTGTTCGCAACCCTAGTCTGCCCATCTACGAGAAAGAACACTCATGAGACTATTAGGTTTTTGATAAAATATATTCAAATAATATAAAATATATTTAGAAAAAGTAAAAAATGAGATAAATAGGGATAAGAACTCATTTTCACTATTTCATTTGTATTTGACCAAAAACTTTGTCCAAAATCCCTTTTTCACCTCGTATTTCAGCGTTCGATTGCAGAGAGCTCGAGTGATCATTCGGTGAATGGTCTGCATAGAAACAATAAGTACCTCATCTCCTTCCTTTTAAATGGCTTAAAATTCATTTTAATTGGTTAAAAGATGAATTTTTGGGTGAATGTTTGGACCATAGGCACGCACTGGGGCCCTATATCAGGGCCTGTGGAAATCAAGGATTTCTCCAGGAGCCTAATGATTCACCTGTGGAAACCCTGCTCTGTAACCAAATCCCAGTCACGATGGCGTAAAACCCAAAATAAAAAGATACGGTGGACCAAAAAGAATTCTAAATTATGACAATTAAAGGTGTTAACTTCTTTCCTTCATCTCCATGCATGTATTTTGGTTGCAAAGATGTTGGAGTGGAGAGAAAGAGAGCATGCAGATGACAACACAATGGATTTGAATGATCCCAACACCATAAATTCCCTACGACAATGTGTTTTATTAAAACACTTCAAGATCCAGGGGATGAGAGCCCAACTGAGACTGTTGGAATATTTGGTCTGTATGTGGGACATGGACCAACAAGTATTCCATGTGGTTGTTCATGTGCTCTCCTTGGACATCGAATACATCTAATTATTGACAGGGCTATCCCATCCTGGGGCACAAGTGAAATTAACAGGAGGTCGAGGTGGGGGTTTATCGATGAGTGAATACATCAAACTCTATTGTGAACCCAGAGATGAGCGACATAAGGGCAATGTGGCTATCAGAGGGGTTCATGATTTGACCTTGAGAACCATCCTTTTCACCATTGCACGGATGGCAGGGACTGCTTCTCCACACATGGTTCTACATATATATTTCCAATATGCGATAGAATGCATGGAACCTCGTGTGTTCAACTGTTGTGATGGGCTTCTTCGTAGTATGAAGAACCATTTGACCAAGAGAAAGAAAAGGAATCTAAAATAGTTTGGGTATAGATCCATTTTGGTATATTTCTTCCTGGAAAGAGTCCCTCACTTTTTCTTACAGGTAGATTGGAATATACCAGTTCCACGAGATCCGCGGATGAAGCGGTGGTGTGATCTCATGCCCCAAAATGTGGCAGGTCCCATCATTACATATAATGAAACCTTTTTCGATTGGCTGGAGCCCTAGATCTTGATGATCGATGACTATGCATATGTCGGGATGGATTTTCAAAATGATCCTGACTTAGTGCTACCTGAGGGTTCTGATTGGGGGGAACTAGGTAAGAAATATATTTTTCTTTTATAGTGTTTTTGTAAATGTTTTCAAAACATTAAATATTTTTATGTGTTTTTCAATCCAATGACTAATCAAAAATATCATGACTATACAGATGTAGGGCCATTATGTCCCCTAGGTATATCCCATGTCCAGAGGTGAGGGGAAGCAACAATAGTCATAGGATGGGATGCAGATGACTATGAAGCAATCACACAGAATCTTGAGGGTTTGACTACATGGATCCCAGATATGTCAATTGGTGAGGTCCCGAGGCATTTCCAGCGCCATACTGTAGGCGTGGCTGGTCCATTGAGATGATTTCTCCATAGGGTAGCACAAGCAGTAGTGTGTTACTGAGAGAAACATCCATGATTCCATTTTTGTAGAAGCTATGAACTTCATTTTTGGTATTTTAGTTTTTGGACAAAAACAATCTTTTTTGTAAAAAACTTTTGATCGTTATATATATACATGAGGTTTCTACTGGCTTATTTTTCTTTGTATAATATATGTGATGTGTGATTGGATTTATAAATGTATCACATGTCTGTCTAACACATAATTATCTAATGCATCAATTAATGTATTTAGACATCTAGGAATGTGTTGATACTCGATATAATCAAAATAACATTCCAAGAGGCGAATTCGTAAATATACCCGTAAAAAGGTAGGAATTCGAATAGCATAGACATTACTTAACTGTATCACTACTAGCTGCGAATCAAGTCGTATAACCAGACGAATAATCCCAAGTTAGATAGCATCAGTCAACAATTCGATGACGATGCTATACTTTGCTATATTATTGGTTGCACGACCGAGGCAAACACCATGTAGATTGATAAGTTCATTCGTGGGTGCATAGATTGCCCATGCAGCAGAAGCTAGGTTCTAAGTGCTACGACTAGTGCCATCGACGAAGCCAAGGTAGGGTAATGAAGACTCCAACATCTGAAAACCAAGCACAACGCAAGATAAGTGGTCGAGGGTAGAAACTGAATAACGAAAAAAACACACAAACGTACCACACTATAGTATGGTACAATAAAATACAATCACTCATGCAAAGATAGTCTAAGCATAGTACTTCTTTAAGTAAAGCCCATTTCTGGGCTCACTCAAAGGAATGTTGTCATAATCTACTAATTCGTAGGATCCCTTCTCCAACACTCGTTTGACGATGTAAGGGCCTTGCCACATAGCTTCAAATTTTTCGGCACCTAGCAAACAATGATCTTGTTCATAGAGGAGAACTAGATCGCCCTCAGAGAAAGCACGTGGTTTGACATGTTTTTCGTATTGGGCCTTGACGCATTTCTTCTGGGTTTCAATAACTAGTGTGGCATCTCGACGGGCTTCATCCAATTGCATAGGATACAACAAACGTTTTTCTTCAGCAGAGGTGTTTGGAAGAAGTTCAACGACTAGTTTTAATGGTGGGATCTCACATTCAATCAGTAAGGCAACTTCTAAACCATACACTAATTGGAAAGGTGTAAACCTCGTGGAAGACTTCACGGATGTTCGATAAGCCCATAATGCTAAAAACAACATCATCTACCAACTCGTTTTGTGAATTCCTATAATCCATCGAAGCATGGTGATAAGAACCCTGTTGATTGCTTCATTTTTACCATTGGCCTGTGGGTAGTAGGGGGTTGAGTTCTCATGTTGAAGACCCAACTTTGTTGTGAGTTCAAACATCATGAAGTTATGAAAGTGACTACCATGATCAATGATGATAGACTGTGGGATTCCAAAACATGCAATGATGTGATTGCATATGAATAGAGATGTAGTTTTTCCTGTATTTTCAAATGTAGGCATCGACTTGGCCCATTTCATGAAATAATCCATGAATACAATAATGTATCCATGTCCCCCGACAGAGTCAGGGTTACAAGTCATGAAATCGATACCCCATTTAGCGAAAGGTCCAACAAAAACTACAAGGTGTAAAGGAGTGGTATGAGATCTGATCTTATGGTTGTATGTTTGGCAAGCATGGCATTTCTAGATGACAGTTATACAATCTTTAAATAAAGAAGGCCAGAAGTACCCAACTCGCAAGATGTTTTGGGCAGTGGCATACCCAGACATATGACCACCACATGCTCTAGAGTGGTAGTCATTCAAATCTTTCTCGACCTCATCAAAGGTGAGACAGTGACAGAAGATAGTGTCAACACCCCGACGATAAAGAGTGTCACCGAGAATGATGTATTGACGGGCTTGATAGCGAATGTGATGACGATCTGTACTAGAGAGGTCTGGCTGAAAATTTTGAGCTTGGAGATAAATGATAATATCTCCATACCAAGAATCATTAGAACTGATTATAAAAAGGCATTCGTCCAGTAAGGAATCCTCTGCCACTTTTTTTGTCTCAGTGGAGGGAAGGTCACATATTAGTTCGGCAAAAAATAAAGATCTCTTGACATAGCGTGTTTTAATTCTAAGTTAAAATCCTGGAGAATCACTATCCATTTGGAGTATTTTCCCCCTAGAAATTGACGTGTAAGAATGTGTTGCATAGGGTTGCAATCCGAGATTACAATGGTCTTGCATAATAAAATATAGTGACGGAAACGTTGGACAACATGAACAACTGCCAAGGCCAGTTTTTCAACATGTAAATACTTGTCTTCGGTAGTTGTGAGACTCCGATTCAAATAATAAATGACATGTTCGTCGTGTAAATCGTCTTCTTGGACTAGAATCATGACGATGGTCGATTTCGAAGTAGTGAGATAAAGGAAATAATCTCAACTATAATCAGGCGGGAAAAGTAGTGGGGTACAGGTTAAAGTCAATTTCAAAGCATAGAAGGCTTTGTTGGTAGTGGTGTTGCATACAAACTCAGAGCCTTTCTTTAATAGTCGAGTAAATCCAAGTGTTAACTCATCATAGTTTGGGATAAAATGATGTAGAAAGTTTTCCTTCCCTTGTAAACATTGTAGTTGGTGAAGTGAGGAAGGAGGAGGGAGATTGAGGATCACCTCGACCTTCAAAGGATCTACCCTGATCCCCTGACATGACACAATAAAGCCCAGGAGTCAGCCAGACTCCACACAAAAGACACATTTGTGTGGGTTTAAGCGTATACGATAGAACCAACAACGAAGAAAAATGGCTTGGAGGTGGGCTGGATGATCACTATGATGCATGGAATGTGCTGGTAGGTAATCTAAATATGGTTGTACAATGTGCTTAATATCATGGAAATCATAAGACATAGCACATTGAAATGTGGCACTAACATTCTTCAAATTGAAGGGCAGTTTTCGGTAGGCAAAAGTTCCCCAGGGACAAATGAAAGAGGTTTTGTGTTGATCTATGGGTAAGATATTGATTTGATTATATCCGGAGAAACTGTCCATGAAAGATAAGATTTCACTTCCGGCACAATCGTCAACGATTTGGTCAACGAAGGGGGTAGGAAAGTTGTCCTTAGGACAAGCTTTGTTGATATCCCTATAATCAACATAGACATGGATCGTACCTTGTTTCTTGTTAATCAGAACTAGATTGGATACCCAATCAGTCAAATCCACTGCATAAATAAAGTCGGCTTTAAGAAGTTTTTCGACTTCAAGCGATAGCATCTGTTTACAGGGGTGGATCAGGCAAAGTCTCTACCAGACGGGTTTAGCGTCTGGGTAGGTCTTAATTTCATGTACAACAATATCAGGGTCAATACCTTGTTGGACAACTGAAAGGGGGGGGGTGAATCAATTGTTACTGTGCTTAAACAATTATGCTTATTTTAAACTCTTTACAGAGCACTCAATGACAATCACAATAATGTAGGGAAGTAAGCAATACAACATTCAACATCAATCAAACATATGAAATATACAAAGATAGATATTTCTTGAGGAAACCCATAAAGGGTAAAAACCTCTTCTTCTTGGTATGATGAATAATATTTACATTATGTACATTATCATACATATGAGCTCCAACTCATTGTGAGGCTACAACCTATGTTTTGCAAGCTTCAACTTGCTGAGAGTACCAACTCTCTGTTTTCTCTANCTCCCTAGTTTCTCTAGCACCCACTAGAAGGAAGCACCAACTCCTTGGTTTCTCTAGCACCCACTAGAAGGAAGCACCAACTCCCTGGTTTCTCTAGCATGCACTAGAAGGAAGCACCAACTCCCTGGTTTCTCTATCACCCACTAGAAGGAAGCACCAACTCCCTGGTTTCTCTAGCACCCACTAGAAGGAAGAACCAACTCCCTAAGTGTTCGAGCACCAACTGGATGGAAGCACTAACTTCCAGTCACACAGGCACCAACCTGTATAACAGAGAACAATAGTTCTCCCTTGCACCACCCTGCCACCCTTGTTTCTATGGTTGCAACCAAATGGAAGCTACAACTCCCTGTGTTCAAGCACCCACTTGAACCTCTAAGGACAACATTCCTCCCTAGCACCTCCCAACCACCCTGAAATATAAATATTTTCTACTGAAACTTATTACAGTGATATAATGTTCATCAATGACTTACCAGTCTCATCATTGTTCTTCTAAACTGCCCTACTCTGTCTGCCTCACTGTCTTCCTGCACACATGCCTTGCGCTTTCTGTTCTTCTTCATTTTCTGCTCTGTGCACCATGTCCATTCAATGCACCATTCCTCTTCTGTGTATTTCAGTTGCTGCACACTGCCTCCTTCTATACGCCTGAATCACTCTCAATAACAACCTCCATCTCTTCTTTGTTTTGTGTATTTATACTATCTGTGCACCTTCTTCATCCTCTATGCATAGTGCCTCTGCATGATCTTCAACTTTCCACGATTCTGCTCATCGGGTTGTTCACTTCCACTCGACTTTTGCTCTGCTTTGCTCGCTCAAGCCTCAAAAAGAAAACTACATCTCGCTTCTGTCTATTCCTCATCTGTTACTCATCTCTGAGTTTTATCTCACACTTTGCATACTGTTGGTCTCACACTGCGCATACTGTAATTTTCCCTTCTTTACAGTTCAACTCATTTTTCATTCAGAACAACCAACCACACACAGCCACTGCATGTTTCTTTTATACACTACAACCCCTTTAGTTACCCCTGAAATCCCTAGAACAATGCTTCAGCAATTGAAACGCCAACCGTACAAGAACCATTATTCAGTTCTGATAATTGAATCATAGTTGAACAATTAATCATGAAGAGAAACAATAGCCCTTTGATCATATTTCCAAGTATTCAACACCGTTGGATTACAAGCACAGGGTCTCGCGTTGATTTCGCCATTTCGCATTTCGGTATTTTGACATTTCGTCATTCTTGTGTTGTGAGGCATCTCGACTCTGCAAGTCACAATCTCTGAAATGCAGATTAGCTTCGTGCTAACTCCTCCATTGAGCCTTCATCGATGTGACCATAGGTTATGACCAGGGGCTAATTCTGAACACGCATTTCACATTTCGCGTTTCAGGGATTCTGTGAAGAGTCGTCTCAACTCTCCATGTCCCAAACTTTGAAATTGAGCTTGTCTCTTCAAGCCCTTCTCTACATCTCTTCAACAATGTGACCACCGACAGTGACCAAGTGCTTATCCATAAAGCACTTTCACAATTTCACATTTCGGTATTCCTATGATGAAGGGTCTCGACACTCCAAGTCGTAATCACCAAAATGGAGGTTGGTTGCACTAGCTCCTTCATCTTCTGCAGATGTGACCATTGGCTATGACCACAACCTTATTTGAAAACACATTTCAGCATTTCTATGATGAAGTGTTTCGACACTCCAGTCATGAACCCTGAAATGATCTGAAGGTATTTCGGCGTTTCGCATTTTGGTGTTTCGTGATTTCGCATATCGCGAGTTCGAGAGGTTAGGGAACCCCGTTCCTTTGACTTTCCAGTCAACAAAATGACGATCTTTCACCACATATCCTATGGAACCAATGGTACAAATCTTATCATGATTTTGAAACTTCATGGGCCTTCGTCGTGTCTGATCAACGGTCCAGATCTATCCTTGATCCGAGGGCTAGGGTTATTTCGCGATTTTTCATATTGTGAGTTAGAGAGGTCTTATAACCCTAAATTGCACCACACATGATTACCTGGAATCAGGCCATCTCATATCCCTTATTTTCCAAATCACTTCTAGACAACTCTTTGAAAATCCTCTTTTATAAAGGCCCACACACCCTACTCCATTACTGCATGTGTGTACACGCTGGCTGACCTAAGACAACCCGCCTGGACCAACAAAAGCATGAAAAAAGGAAAGTTTCCGACAGAACACAAAATCTATGGGTGAGTTAATTGAAACTCCCGGCCATGCATGGTTGAGGGTTCATCCAAATACCTAGCTCCTTCTAGCCTATAAAAGAAGGGGTAGGGGTCCCATTTGGAGGAGGAAAAATATAGCAAAGAAACTCTGCCCATTTGCGTATTCCCATTGTCCCAACCCTTTAGCCTTTCCTTGTGCCAAAGGAGATACAAAGAAAAGCAGTTGTAGGACAATTGAAGACGAGCCCAGGATCAGGTTCACGGAGTGGTGGCCAGTCTCAACTTTTGTAAGTTGACTCATTCAAAGTAATAAAGAAAGTGCTTTTCCCATCCCAATTCATGAGTTATTCATAATTTGCTAAGTACATGTTTGAATTTCTAACCCGTTATTCTATAAGTAGTATGCATGTGTAGTTGTTTCTTGTCTTGTATGCAGGTCAGCGTTGGAAAGGAGAATTGTGAACAAGTAATCAAGTACGAAAAGGGATCGACATCGAACACCCAGAACGAGGTAGGTTGATATAGCCATTGCATTTACTAAAAATAAATGGGATTTAAGTCTAGGGATGAAGGTAGAAAGTAAATTTTCTCTAGGTCATATATGCATGCAAATTCTAACCCTATTTGATAGTCCGTAAGGAGATTTCCCTTACAACAGAATTGGCGACCGTACTGGGGAGACTCTCTAGGGTTCCTGAAATTTTATTTAGTTTTTGGTTAGTTTAAAAGACTAGTTTTTCTTGCCTGTATTTTCTTTTAGTTTCTGTAAGGTCTGAGCTAGCAGGGACTCTGGTTTTCCATACCATATTTCCATGTTATTTTCTTGACTATGTTTTTTCGGGACCCACAGAGGTACACACGACCTGCATAAGGTCTGCATGCATGTACCCGCGCCCTACTCTCTTACAGCCCACGTGTGAATGCTAGCTGAAGAAGTAGCAATAGCCTGTAGAGTTCAAAGAACTTCTAAGGCAGTCATCCTCTTCCCTGTCAGAATCACACATTCTCAGGGGGTTTTTTGGAATTCTGTCTGAGTCTTGTTTGTTTGCAGTCTTATCTCAGATTGTTTTGCTTTATAAATTTTTCCTTAGATTGTTTTCTTTTTCTGTTTAAAAAAAAGTGTCTAAGCCTTCAAGAGACTCTGGTTATTAATATCAATGGTCTCTTCCTGGTTTGGTCTGTCTGTTTTTAGTTTTTTTTTTTTCAGAGTTTAGAGATACACGCATCTTGTACGAGTTTATCTTGTGTGTACACGCCCTCTGTCTCTATACAGCTTGCGTTCACACGCTAGATGTTGGATTAATAGTAGTGTGCTTGTGTAGGATAATTTCTGTTGAGGGTAAGGCAATCATCCTTTCCCTTGATAAGAATTATACCTCTCATGTATTTGAATATATGTCTTAGCAGTTAGTAGCTTAGGATTAATCTTACCTTTAGCTTTCTTTTTCTCATTTAAAAAGTTGCCATAAAAATAAAAGAATTTTTTAAGGTTTTTAGACAAGTGTGAGAGTCATTTTTAAAATTGCTAGTGTGTGATTTTTGACTTGATTCTATGTGATCTGCGATCAGGCCAGAATTGTTTTTCTTGGTTTTTGCTTGTTGGTATTTTTTCTTTTTGCTTTATCAAGCATTTAAATAAAATAAAAATCTCTTTTCATTTTCTTGTTTGGTTGAAGAGTGTGTTTCTGCATTATTAACCAGGGAAAAGTCGTTATTTCATAAGTTTTTGTAGTTTACTTATATCATAAGTAGCTTGTAGTCAAGTGAAATTTCTTTTGAGTTTGCTGTCCAAAATCTTAGAAAAGTTAAAAAATAAATAAAAATTTAAAAGTTGTTGAAATTTTGCATTAAGAAAAAATTTTGTTTCCAGCTTTTTACTTAGTTTTTCTTTCATCTGTTACACATCATCAATTTTACTTCCATACCCCTTGACATAAGACAAAGCCATAAAATTAACGATAAAATCTAAAATTTATTAGACTTTCATGTTTGTAGTGTTAACCAACTAGTTCAGGATTTAGGGCCTTGGATTAGGTTGGAGAGGAAACTCTTCAAGGCCATTTCAAATCAAACATTGGAGTCTGAGTTAGGGAGTGTCTAAGTCCAATATTGTGGTATTTATCTAGGACCCCCCTCTAACACAGGGGATAAACACGAGGTCGCGTGCAGAAAGGTAGCAGAGATAACCCCTCCAAAGCTGGACCAATCGTAGTGGAGAACACATATAGAGGGCTTGTCTTGGGATTCCATCATTTGCATTTGCCACAAGGCTTTGTGGGTCTTGAATCCATTCAAGGTCCTCATTTGTCTTCCAGACCATTTTCTCTCGATACCCTTGATAGGTTTCGAGCTCGATACCCTGCTCATTGTGGTTTACCCGACTTTCGACTGTACCCGCCTGGTGACTGTTCGCGCGCTGGCAACCTAGTTCCCCATCTTTTTAGGGACTTACACGGATGACTGCGGGGGTATACCGCGGTACCTGGGACAAACATCAGGCCGTGCTTTGCAGATTATACCTGGAGGGTGCTTCCGTGTTCGAGTTGCACTTGCACTGGTAAGTTTCTCTAGTGTTGGTTGTTGTAACTGTTCTTCCAATTAATTTAGTGTTTGCTTGTCTTATCTTCTAGGGACTTTTTTTTAGTGTGTGTTAATTTTGAACGTTTAGACTACCTTAGAGTGTCTTGGATCTTCTCAAATAGTGGAGGATCCTGAGCTCCACTGATCATGAAGGATTCTAGGCCTGTCGCCGGTTACACTAGAGCCACCCCCTCCACCATTAAGGTGAAAGCTAGACCAACAAGGGTCTTTTGAAGCAATCGGGTTACAAGCCATTGTGCCCGACCAACCCCTAGAGGAAACGACCATTTTGGACCTTGAAGAAACCGCTCTTGGCCCAGTTGAAACCCCAACCACTGATTTCTTGGCACCTTTCATCGTACCAATTCAATTTTACGAGTGCGAGACAGTGTTGCACATAAAAATGGAGACAAATGTTGTTACTCCTTCTAGGAATTCTTCAATTCCCACTACGATTGTCACCACAGGAGAGTTTTCACCTCCTAACCCACCGCCATCAGTCTGAGCCACCATGGTCTCGATCGCTTCTACATCGCACAGTGGTCCGATCCCGTCTTTGGCGATGGACACAACCCCTTTCACACCAAGTGCGACAGGCCCTCTATTCTCATACAGGATGCCTAGTTTGGGTACAAGTCCTATACTTTCCTACTCCACTTTATAGACTTTAAGTCTGGGGGAAGGGAGCTCTAGAAGTCCTCTGCAAGGTCACATGGGGGGAACTCTCACTCCTTTTAACACTTTCCCTTACGGAGGAGTTCATATCCCTCCTTTGTCCCCTTCACTCGGCGGCTCGCATCAACCATCTGCCAAACAACGTACACACAATAGTTTATTTGGAGCGGGGAGTCAAGGACCACCTTCACATAGTATGTCGGTAGGTTCGACATCGTTTTATTTGAACGTAACCTTTGGTAAAAACACCTTCTCGTCAGTCGCTTTCCCGAATGTGGGCAACCCCATTTTTGGACAATCTACTCCTATGCAGGGTACTATTCCTGCACAGGAGGTAAACCTAGGAACTGCTTCCGCATCAGGGCCTTGGAATTCTTGGCAGGGATCCATTCCCTCATCCAGAATGTTGATCTGGGGTAATTCTTTCCACAATCAATGGAACCCCGGACAAACTACTATGCCCATCCCCACGGGACCACCATGGGGTAATCCTTCCCAGAGTCCTTCGAATATAATGCATGCCCAACCATCTATGTCCTATTTGGGAAATCAGCCGATGATGTCTCCACACCTGCAAAATCCATACGCTAGCCAGGGACATGGTTTCTACCAAAATCCAAGCCAGCAGCCAAACGTTTCCTGGAAACCTGGTGCCAATCAAACCCCAGGCCCCTTTTTCCTAAGTTATCAGCAACAACCCAAACTACCGTTCCTGGCGACTTTACACTTGCCAGATTTGACAAGGTTGTTGAATGAACCTATTTGTCATGATCCGTGTTGGCCTCCTATGCCAACGAAGTTGCCTTCAGACATTCCAAAGTTTGAAGCCAAGCCTAACGAAGATCCAGGAGATCATGTGACTACCTTTCATATTTGGTGCTCATCTAACTCATTGAAAGATGACTATGTACATCTGCGATTGTTTCAACATACTCTCATTGGGAGTTCCGCGAAATGGTACATTGGGCTCGATCGCTCAAGATACTTTTCCTTTGGCAAACTGGCAATGACTTTCCTAAACCATTTCCAGTTACCTGTGAGATACGACGCTGGCACAGAGTTGCTCGCCAATTTCGAACAGACAATAATAGACTATATCTCTGATCACATCCGAGAATGGAGACACCAAAAGAGTTTAATCAAGGTACTAGTCCCACCAGCATTCCTGCTTGAGTGGTTCCTTAAGTATTTGGTCCCGCAGTTATCCAAAGACGTCGTGACATTGGGAGTATTCTCCGAAGAAGACGCCATCATGAGGGCTCAACAATTTGAGCTCATATATTCTCAGTATGATTTGTTATACAACATCTTGCCAGATGCACCACGTTCAATCCTTGATAAAACTAGACAGAGAGTTGGACCACATGCCAATGGTATTGTTGGTTCATCACAAACAAATCCCGCTGAGTAATTGACAAAACAATTGCAGCAGTTATCTATACAACACACAGTGGCTAGCCAAACTACTGCTTTGGCTTCTCCCCCTACCAAAACGTCGGACATACACACAGTGCAGTCGACTAACCCAAAGACCACCCAATAGCCTGAAGGAAAGAAGAAATAATGAAATAAGGGTAAGGGGGATAAAAAATCCCACCGATAATGCTGGCGAGGACAACACTGAAAAACGGAAGGCAAGGTATCCATGCAACTTGTGCGCGGAAGACCACCTAACCCATCTATGTCCTCGCATTCTATAGGCCCAAAAAATTGTCACGCAACAAAAATAGGCGGTGTTGACTAATCCATTTCAACATGGGAAAAATCTAACTCAAGCCTCTGTAAGCACAGAAGGGGGCAGCCAAGAACCCTGTCTGCCTCCGAACAACTCCGCATCCACGAACGTATACATGGTGAGGGGTGATGCTTTTATATCGACTAGAGAACATGACTATAGTAAACCAAGCACTTCTGAGAAGGGTAAAGAAGTTGACCTCCCATCTCTTCCTCTATATACTGAGAAGATGTTGGGAGAAACCATGACACGCATTCCCAAAGGTGCATTTAAAAAAGCTTCTCATAACCCAAATGCAAGGGCCACCCAAAACTACTCTGTGGTGGAGGATTTATCACAAACCCCTTGTGCGATGTCTACTTTGTGTTCAAGGATAAATTCATGAGTGCGAACACAGACCAATCTCCCCAGATCCACCTGGATCTGGAACAAACTGTGACAGAATACTACTCTTTCCCTAGTTCTAAAGTATTGAATGGACAAGAGAAGAAGGATGATGTACTTACTTTATGAAAGCTCTCCTTATCTTTGTTGATCCTCGCTCTGCTACGATGCTCTTGCGTCGTCCAATCACAACAACACAAACCAATCACAACAAAGACATTAATATATTCAAAACTCTAGACTATACATGTGATCAAGGAATCATG
>ML793937.1:53397-103337 GCA_009831015.1 Picea engelmannii
TTCATGTATTATATTAACTGAAAGAAAAGAATACAACCTGAGCCTTGATGTCGTAGACCTCCTTTCAACGGCTTCTAGCTTTGACACACACACATTTGCTCATCATGCATGAAGAACTTCCACTACTTGTGATAACCTTGTGGTTGTCTCTATTTGCTGCAGCATCAATTCTCCATACAATAGTTCACCAATTCTTCAATATCTTACTCTTGCTAATTTGCTACTTAACCATTCCATGAATCATCTCTTCAATATATAGGAAAAGATTGTTTAGTTACTTGGATAGAATGTAATCCCAAGATATCTGGAGATTCATTAATTTGCCAACCATTCGAACTCCAACTCATCCTTCTAGAAGATTCCTTCTAGAAGGATCGAGAACTTATTCATTTTCTCCCTTAAGAGACATTTCCGCACCCTGATCATTAACACAGTGCAGAAAGTCCACAGTCAGACTGAATGTCGCCTGCGGAAATCAAGTATTTCCGCAAGACAATATATATACAGCCTGCGTACTATCTTCAAAAGTGTGATTTAGAGAAGCTGATAAGTATAACTTTCTTCATGAAAATAATCTTAAAGAAGAGTTAGATCTTCCATCACCATGTCATTATCATGTCATCATCTCGATAACCAAAAATGTGGATAACACTTTGGAGGTCCTCCAAATCTACCCTTCTCAGAGGAAAGCCTTGTTAACTGCTTTAGGCTTTACTGAGACTTGTAATCCGGGTACCATCATGTTGTATACAACCGACTTAAAACCTCGTCTGCCTTACCACATAGCTTTTCAGATAGTAGTGGCTTATCCCACAATTTTTTTTTCTCGGAATATCTTTTGCATGGTGGTTGATGACTGCACCTCGACATGCGTTATGTCATTGGCATGTTGGAAGGCCATTGGCCAGCCCGTTTTGTCTCTGTCACCTACTCTCCTCACCTATTTCGACGGTCGTTCGTTCTGACCACATGACATCGTTCCTTCTTTCCATATGCAGTTAGGAGGGAAGACTGTGTCTGTTGAAGTAGAGGTATTTGATGCTCCCCTCAACTATAACCTCTTGTTAGGAAGGAGTTGGACTTATGCTATGCAAGCTGTGGTTGCTACAGTTTTCCGGGTCTTGTTGTTTCCACACGAGGGCCAGATAGTGACCATCGATCAATTGTCTTTCTCCAGACCTGACCCTACTTTGGGGGCGTCCACGGTCCCGATGATTGATAGTCCTCAACCATGTGTCATCAACGTAAGAGTTGGTTTGTGCCCATCCTTGATGGGTACCTTCAATTACCCGCCCCCTCACGAAAATATCAAATTTATATCCAATCACCATAAGGTTGAGATTTTTCAAGTTTCGTCGTTTTGCACGACTTACTTCGAGGATCCCTGGATACTTCCTTCTCCATCGGCCACGATGGATGAGATAGGGAAACCGGGCATGTCCATGCCCTTGTCTGTAGCTGAAGTAGCGTACTCTTTAGTCCAACAAGCTTCAACTAACACTGATCTGACTCCTGCACAAGAGTTTGATCCACTTCTAGAGCCTATTTGGGCTCAGGGTTCCCTCACTAACACTGATTCATTAGACTTAGTCTTGCCTTTTGACAAAGCAGTAATCGAAGAAATGACTAGTCTAGACAAACCTTGGGAAGATCTTCATCACATATCATATTTTCTCCCAGAGTTAAGCCTAATCGAAGCAGGAGAATTCACCGTAACCATGATGGGATATCAGTCATTCCCTATTAATCTCTTAGCTACACACGAAATTTATTCTTAGGGAAATATGGAAACTATCACTAAAACTATACCAATCAATATCTCCCAAAACCATGGTGTCATGGAGAACGTCTTCGTCGGAGCGGATTGCTCCCCCGAAGAGATTCAAATCTACACAGATCTTTTCAAAGAATTCTGTGACGTTTTTGCCTAGTCTTATGAGGAAATTCCAAGTATCGATCCAAAAATAGTTGAACATGAGATCACAACGTATCCTAATTCCAAGCGTATTTGGCAGAAGCTTCATCCTGTTGATCCTAAGAAAGTAGCAGCCATTAAGGTTGAGGTTGAGAAATTTCTAAAGGCAAGTTTTATCTATCCTATCCATTTGACTCGATGGGTGTCAAATCCTATGTCGGTCAATAAAAAACAAGGCACGATTCGTGTATGTACCGATTTCTGTGATTTGAACAAGGCATGTCCCAAAGATAATTTTCCAACACCATTCATCGACCAGATCATTGATGAATGTGTTGGTTGCGAAGCCTTTTCTTTCATGGACGATTTTTTGGGATATAATCAAATACAAATCAAACCCAAAGACCAACACAAAATGACATTCATTTGTCCTTGGGGTACATTTGCATATCGTAAAATGCCTTTTGGTCTTAAAAATGTTGGAGCAACCTTTCAGCGGGCAATGTCTTTTGCTTTCCATGACCTCAAGCATATAGTTGAGGCCTATCTAGATGATTTAGCATCGTGATCTCGCAAGAGAACGAATCATCCCATACACCTTAGACGTATCTTCGAACATTGTCACTACTTCCAGATTCACTTGAATCCAAACAAGTGCAGCTTCTGCATAACGTTAGGACGTTTGTTAGGTTTCATCATATCAACAACAGGGATCATGGTCGATCCTCTCAAGTTGGAGGCAATAATCTAGTTGGCCCCCCCATGCACAATCCTTCAACTTCAGAGTCTACAAGGCAAGGCGAACTTTTGACGATGCTCATTGCCAACTATGCCAAAATCACCAAGGGATTTATGCGCTTACTAAAGAAAGATGTCCCTTTTTACTGGGATGATGTCGCTCAATGCTCTTTCAACGCATTAAAACATGCCCTCACAAATGCCCCTCTGCTCCGGCCACCTAACTATAACAAAGATTTCTTATTATATTTGGCTGCAGCAAAGTCAACCATTGGCATGGTTTTAGTTCAGGAAGATGACTTGTTCTTAGAATATGTGATCTATTACATGAGCCGAGGTCTTGTAGGACCAGAACTCAATTATTCTCATATTGAAAAACTTGCGTTGGCAGTAGTTTATGCTATTCAACGGTTCTATCATTACGTTCTATTTTGCAAGACCACCGTCATTGCTATCATGAATCCATTCCAGTACATGTTGACATGACAGGTAATAGGAGTAAAAATCAGTAGATGGATAGTCATCCTCCAGGAGTTTGACTTAGACTTCGTTTCAGTAAAGTCCAAAAAGTCACTGGTCTTCGTAGAGCTTATTTCGAAACTTCCGGTTGAGTTAGGTGATGTTGTGCCTGAAGAATCGCCTATCTGGGGAGATATGTTTTTGATCACATCTTTGGATCCTTGGTATGGAGATATACTTATCTATCTCCAGACTTTGAAGTGCCCCACTTCTGCTTCTCTTGAAGAGTGTCGACGTATATGCCATCAGGCTAAGAATTATCTCATACTCGATGATATGCTATATCGGAGAGGTGTAGACTGCATCCTACGTCGATGTCTCACTCATGAGGAGGTAGTTATCGTGCTTAATGATTGCCATACCAGATCTTGTGGCGGTCATTTTTCTGGGTTAGCAACAGCCCAAAAGATTCTATGAGTAGGTTACTTTTGGCCGACACTTATCAAAGATTGTATCGAATCGGTCAAGAAGTGCCATCTGTGCCAAATCTTCTCTCGGAAGATGAGGGCACATCCCGCTCCCATGTTTCTCGTCATCACAGTTGGAACCTTCACCGAGTGGGGGATTGATTACACTACTTGCAACCCCCCTTCAGTAAGGGGGCATCGCTATATCATCGTAGCTATCGACTACTTCAAAAAATGGGTTGAAGCTATGCCAACATTTAAAGATGATGGAGAGACTGCATCTCTCTTTTTATTCAACTAGATCATAGCAAGGTTTGGCATCCTGAGGGATATTGTCACTAACCATGGCAGTCACTTTCAGAATCAGATGATGACCAAATTAACATCAAATCTTGGGTTACGAAAAGAACATTCATCACCCTACTACCCCTAGGCCAATGGGTAGGTGGAAGTTGTAAACAAAACTCTTAAGACTATTCTACAACGAACTATCAACTCAGCCAAGTCAAATTGGCATTTGATGTTATACTCGACATTATGGGCTTACTGAACATCTGTTAAGACTACAACCAGTTTCTCACCTTTTCAACTCATTTACCGGATAGAGGCAGTCTTGCCCATCGAATGTCAGATCCCGTATCTAAAATTGGTAGTACAATTATTGCCAGACACTTCTCCACTCGAAGAACGTTTAGTATACCTTGAGCAGCTTAATGAACAACGTCGTGATGCGGCCCTGGCCAATGAGGCTCACAAACATAAGGTCAAGTGTCAATATGATAGGTTTGTTCGTCCTTGGATTTTCTTTGAAGGCGACCTTGTCTTGGTCTATGACCAAGATAAGCACCCCCTGGGGGTAGGAAAATTCAAACCCATGTGGTTTGGGCCTTTCATCATAAAATAGGTATTAAAAAAGGGCACCTATCATCTGGTTGATTTTGAAGGGAATGCTTTGGCAGAGCCTAGAAATGGGCTCTACCTCAAGAAGTATTACTCATAGGCAGGTCACTGTGGGTAACTTTTTGTAACATATGTATATTCTTTGTACTATTACTTTTTAGTTTCTTTTAAGTGTTATGGACATATCATTGATGTTATATTTCATCACTGTGGCAGATGTCAAGTGATTCTGAGGTGTTCGTTGGGTATGCAGATGGTGCTAGTTGATACACTCGGAGGCTTGCCTCTGCATCTTGGGTAATGTTTACACCTCAAGGCCAATTGTTATCTTCCAGAGGTATATGCTTAGGTGACACCACAAATAATGTCGTCGAGTATAGTGCAATTATTGAAGTACTTCGTGACGCTTTGTCATTGGGTATCTCTCATCTCCAGGTCTACCTCGATGATCAATTGGTTGTGTCTCAGTTAAGAAGAGTGTACCAGGTTCATGATCCAACTTTACACCGACGATTCCTTAGGTTACGTCTCTTAGAATGAAACTTTGATTATATTACATATTTTCATGTTCTTAGGAGATTAAACCAAGTTACAGATACTCTAGCTAATCAAATTTTAGATTGGCATCTTGCACACATATGAAAGAACAATGACATAAGCATGTAAATACATTTTTTCACACGTGATCCATAAGACACAAAAGACCAAAAAAACCATATATAATATCATAAAGTAACCAGAGTACATAGATGGATGCAAGCGCCTCAAAAATAAGACCAATAACGAGTAACAGGGCTTATGCCCTCAAAAAATATATACAAGTAGTGCTCATGGCACGTAAAATGTCTAAATAGGTTCAGGGCCTATGGGCCCTATTATACTGGTCCACAACATGGGCTAAATGCCTAAACAACTGGACCCACGTCCAAGGTGCCCCCACTACATGAGGCTGCATGGATGGCGGCAGGTCCTCAATCTCTGCCATCGGGATTGTGCGAGTGAGTGCAGTAAAGTTCCACTCAACTCGTCTAAGTACCCTCTTAGCCTCCCCAGCTAGGAGGTATCTTGCTACTGTTGGTCCCCCGGTAGCAGTAGCTGCGGCCCTTGGATGAGGACGACACCTATTCCTTGCATAATCGGTAGGTCATACTGGTCCCACATATACATGCAACAAATGTATATCCGTCAAACACTCTGGCATAAAAAAAAATGATATATATATAACAAAAATCACATAAAAATTACATATACAACAAAAAAACACTACAAAGGTGGAGACTTACCCATCTCCCCTCGCTCCTCACCAGGAAGTACTGGTATCTCCGGGTCTCTCGAAAAATCAATCTCGACATAGGGGTAGTCCTCTATAACCAGGATCTGCCGTGACAGCCATGCAAAAAAGTCATCATCGAAGGACTCATTGGTCCTTCCACCACCTTATCGCGGTAGTAATACTGCCCATCTACACACAGAAAAAAAAGAGGCATGATGTCCTCATACCACTACCCGAGGACTAAAACTTGAAACTCTCTCATAAAAGAACGAACACAAAATAGTCCTGAACCCAAAGTTCCTCTGTGTCCACTGACGATAATCTGTCAATTGCCTCTTCATACAATCCAGTAGTGTAGTACTCTAGTCAAAGATTTGTGCATTTAAGCACTGGACAACACAGTTCATCTATGCGCGGGACGCCTGATGCAAGGTCGCTCAACCGGTAATCCGCCCAATGAGCAATAATATCACTTGCAGCGATAGGTTAGTGATCTTGCTTATAGGCACTTGGGAGCTCAAACGGTTTGTCCCAGCCTCACAGTGCAGGGCTATCAGTTCTACTATGTTATGCGACCTGGATGGAAACGTCCTGAAGTTGATTGGTTCCCCTCTCCTTGAGAGGCCATTCAAAAAGTAGATATCCTCGGTGGTGGGCACTAGTGATTTCCCCTTTAGCATAAAAGCCTCTACATCAGGGTGCCAATAGTCAACCAAGGCATTCAATAACCTCAGTTGCGCCCGCATAAAAGGATATAGGAAGAACTTTAACAAACCACATTGCATTAACGCAGCCATGGCGTTTAGATCTCTCGCAACCAACTCACCAACTTCTTCGTGCTCCCTTTCCCTCCATTGGACATACATCCTGCCAAAACAACAAGGTTCAGGAGGGTGAGTGAGTGATTTTTTTATTTTTTTTCTATAAAGGGAGGTCCACGCATGTTTTCTAGGTGACAGTCGGGTGTACACGCGGGCAGGTTTTACTCTGCATGAGTGTACACATGGCCTGTCCAGAGAAAACCCACGTTGACCTAGAGCCGACCTTTTAAAGGTCTACGCCCACCCAAAAATGAAATGAAAAGAAAAAATCAACAATTGAATAGCTAGATAGGGGAGTTTGTACTTAATTGGTCGAAACGGAAGTTCGTTTCGTCCACTGTAGCTCCCGAAATCACCGTTTTTATCAAAGGGGGTCTTTTGGCTCCAGAGTCAATTTCCAAATCAGTGATGGTGATAATGAGCTGCCAGCTTCTATTTATAGACTTTTTGGCCTCTTTTTGTCACTTTTTTGGCCTCCCTTATCATTTTATTTATACCAAAAACCATTTAGAGTGATTTAGGAGTTGCATCGGAGGGATTTGATCGGGTATTGAGACATTTTTAGGGAGTTTTGAGTATTTTTTTACGATCCATGAAATTTTTTTTGACGATCAACTTGAGCATATAGGTTAGGTTTCTAACCTGATTTTTGTATCTCGTTGTCTTTTTCATTTGCCATAGGATCGATCCCATCAGATTGTGACACAGAACCATCATATCTACTTTAGAAGTGTCACAACTTGGTGGTAGATCCTACCGAAACATGGATTCCCTAGGTAGATCCTGGTTGCATTATGGTATTCATGATGTCTCTACAACACTATAGGCTTGCGAGTCCTTGCAGTTTTTTCTGAATACGAGTTTGAGCCTCATTTACATAATTCTTCGTCACTCTTGACCCCATCCTCAGGACTCCCAAAAAATAATGGGTCTTCTTTTAAGCCCTTTTCAGACCCTCTAAATATGAAAAGATTATCAAGCAATCTTGTGGCCTTTCATGCTCGTTAAACTGAAATTTGAAGTCAAGTCTGTCTGGCGGTAGTTTACCCCTTTTTCGTTCCGAACGGTCAACTGTACGAACAAAGGTATACTCTATGGAACTTCAGTTCTTTAGAAGAGTATTCTTAGGTATAATTTTATCCCTTTTTCGGGCCTAGGGGACTAAACTTACGAAGAAGGAACCCCCACAGAGTCCATAGTTAAGCTCTTTTCAGACTCCCTAAAATTGAAAAGATTGTCGAGTGACCTTATTCTTTCACACTCGTTAAATTGGTCCAGAAGAACATTCCTGACGGAGTCCATATTTAAGCTTTTTTCAGACTCCTTAAAAATGAAAAAATGGCCGAGTGATATTGTCTTTATCACACTCGTTAAAATGGTTTTGAATAGATGTCTTATCGGTGCTAGTTTACCCCTTTTTCGAACCAACTAGAATACCTTCGAAAGAGGTACCCCAATGGAGTCTCCTTTTATGTTTTTTCAGATTCTCTAAATATGAAACACCATAGAGCTTACCTTCTTTGGTCTCGTTAAACTTACATCGAAGGATGTTACCGTTGTGTGTTTTGTTAACCGCATTTACATACCTTATATATCATCCTTGTAACAATTTGCTTCTGCATTTTAACACCCTTGGCCCCCGGAGGATTTTTTCCCGAGTATCATTATTTTGAACATCAGTCTTGTCCTTGTGCCTTGAACTTGTACGTTTGCAACACTCGTTCCTCCTTTGTAACGTAATCTTCCTTTATTATTTTTCCACAATTATTGAAAAGGACAAAAAAAATCAAATATACCCCAAAAAGAGGAAGGGAAAAGTATTTTCTTTATTGGAAGCATAATGAGTCACCCTTGGATAAAGCACATCTGTCTGTTTGTTCATCAGACTATGGGATGTAGTATGACCTTAGGAAGCGTTTTCTCGCTATAGAGTTGTGTCCTCCACCGTTTGGTTATCCTTCCAAACATATGGAGAGTTTGTGTTGCCTCCTACTTCGTCGACTTATGATTAATTCCATGCTGCCTGAGTCTCATCATTTGTCGTGCTATTATCCAAGGGAAGTTTGTCACCAATCCTGAGTCGGCCCCTCTGCAATATGTCTCTTTTCCTCATACTCAGCCATCCTGAACATCCAATCAAGTCTTTGTTCGAAATCACTGAAGCCTTTAGTCTGATCATCAAGATTATCAAGTCCATGACCGACGAGCCGTCAAAGACCTCTGGGTAGTGTAGTCATACACTCATATTACACTCCTACCCGAGTTTTGAATATTTTGAAGTTGTTGCTCGAGCTCTGAAAATCTCATCTCCAACCATCAGGCGATATCAGCTTCTAGAAGATGGATACTCTATATGTATATCTTTTCGATTTCGAGATGTAGCTCCGTTGTGTATTGTTCGCGGATACTCTTTATATAGTTATATGACATGGATCTATAGTGTATTTGATTGGTAGCCATGATTCTATTTTATCTCGAGCATGGGTATGCCCACCTCGGTGAAACATTTTTTATTTTTCAGATGACACCTCTCGATTCCTGATCCTTGGGCTCAATCGTTCGGCACATTAGTAAATATTGGTAATTTATTCCAGCCATGAGATGCTCTTCTGACCTCACACATTAGGGGGCATCTGTTATAACCCTAAATTTCACCACACATGCTTACATGGCATCAAGACATCTCATACCCATTCTTTGCCAAAGCACTGTTGAACAACTCTTTGAAAATCCTCTTTTATAAAGGCCCACACGCCCTACTCCATTACTGCACGCTTGTACACGCTGGCTGACCTAAGACAACCCGTGTGGACCAACAAAAGAACGAAAAAAGAAAGTTGTCGATGGAACACAAAATCTATGGGTGAGTTAACTGAAACTCTCGGCCATGCATAGCCGAGGGTTCGTCCAAATACCTAGCTCCTTCTAGCCTATAAAAGAAGGGGTAGGGGTCCCATTTGGAGGAGGAAAAATATAGCAAAGAAAATCTGCCCATTTGCGTATTCCCATTGTCCCAACCCTTTAGCCTTTCCTTGTGCCAAAGGAGATACAAATAAAAGTAGTTGGAGGACAGTTGAAGTGGAGCCCAGGATCAAGTTCACAGAGCGGTGGTCGGTCTCAACTTTTGTAAGTTGACTCATTCAAAGTAATAAAGAAAGTTCTTTTGCCGTCCCAATTCATGAGTTATTCATAATTTGCTAAGTACATGTTTGAATTTCTAACCTGTTATTCTATAAGTAGTATGCATGTGTAGTTGTTTCTTGTCTTGTATGCAGGTCAGCATTGGAAAGGAGAACTGCAATTAAGTAATCAAGTATGACAAGGGATCGACATTGAACACCCAGAACAAGGTAGGTTGATCTAGCCATTGCATTTACTAAAAAGAAATGGGATTTAAGTCTGGGGATGAAGGTAGAAAGTAAATTTTCTCTAGGTCATATCTACATGCAAATTCTAACCCTATTTGCTAGTCCGTAAGGATATTTCCCTCACAAAAAGAGGTTAGAGATCTCCTTCCTTTGACCTTTCAGTCAGTAAAATGCCAATCTTTCGCCATGTGTCCTCTGGCTTCAATGGCCAGGATCATTTCACAAATTCACGAGCCTTCGTTGTGCCTGTTTTGGTATTTCGATGTTTCGCATTTTGCAACTTCGAGACTCCTGTGATGAAGACTCTCGACTCTTGAATCCTCCAACTCCCGGTATCCGAAACTCCGAAATGGATTTTACGCTTCACCTTTGATTTCCTAGTTTGCGAAACTCCGAAATGGAGTCTTTGTTGATGGGCCTGTTTCAGGATTTCGACGTTTCACATTTCTCAACTTCGGGACTCCTGTGATGAAGAGTCTCAACTCTTGACTCGTCCAACTCTCGGTATCCGAAACTCTAAAATGGAGTTTACGCTTCTGATATTTCCATGCCATCATCGCTGCTGATCTTCCTTGCCTGCCTGTTTTCCATTATTGTCTCCCAATTGTAAACTTGCCAATGTCACTACTATTCTTTCCTATAACCATACCTTTATCATTGTTGTTCTTGCCATCAATATCTGTAAGCATGATATTATTGTTTTTTTTCTTTCCTATAGACATGCCATCGTTTTTGTTGTTCTTGCCATCAATGAAAAGCACACTCTTCTTGTAAACATGCCAACAATCTCCCCCTTTGGCATTGATGGCAACCATGAACGGTTGCGCTAATCTGTTTGGACCTCCAACTGTAGCATCTGTAGCATTTGGTCCGGACCACTCCTTTTCTCCCCCTTTGACATCGGTGTCAAAGAAAACATGCTCCTCCCCGAGCTATTATAGTATGTTTAAGAGGTATCAGATATTCAACCAACACAAACTCCCCTTGACATGATGGATTTTCTTATTTGAGTCCTGCGGAATATTTGTATCTAAACTAGAGTCTTCTCCTTCTGATTCTTGGACCTGTTCATCTTCAGCTTCCATTGTATCCTCTGTAGAATACTCAATATTGTTCACCTCTCTTACTGGGAATCCTTCATCAAACTTTTCTTGTCATAACTGGATGACTCCCCCTGTCACTGTTATCTCTCTGCTTCTGACTATTTTCCCCCTTTGTTCCTAAAAGGTTAGCTTTCCTTGACAAGGTATTTCCTCTTGTTATCTCTACAGGATGTCATGTATACCATTTTGTAAAACAAAATGTTGTTGTCCTACTAACACACTGCTTAATTGTAGCTCGTACTTTTCAAACAACCCTTGGATCTCCACATTGATTCTCATCGATCTCTATTACTGCAGTTTCATTTTTCTTCCATTATGCATACAATCCAAGGCTTTTATGACCATATTCAATCACAAGAAAAAACTACTACAACCACTCTCATACCTTCTTTTCTTTTTCACAGACAAAGGACCTGTATCAGGTTTCTTAGGGGTACTAATTTCTACCTTGTTGTATCCAATACCAGATTTGTCATTTGGTGATCTCTAACTATCCAAGATTTTATCCAGGGTCATGGAACTGTTCAAGAACTTGATTTGGGTGTTTGACTTCTCAACCTTCAAAACTTCTTCTTCCAGCTTATGACATGATTCTTCTCCTACTTATTCCATGGGATAAATGCTAACTGAACATTCTTTTATTATATCTGAATCGTCTTCTTTACTTGCAGGGGAGGATTCAACATCAACATTGTTGTTTGTCCTTATTCTTTTAGCCACCACTAGTGTTGAGTTTACAAAATTTATCTTATAGTCTTTGGAAAGGACCACCTCTTTACATCCTCTGTCACACACTTGACTTACATTGAGAAAATTATGTTTCATCCCATCTATAGGAAGATCATCCTAAGAATATCCTTTTCCATTACTTAAACTCACCATCCTTTTATCCTTGTTTTTACCTGGTTCATCATTTTCAAGGATCACATTTCCTGTTTTGATTTTGCTTATAAGCATAAGCCTATCCTTTTCTCCAGTCATGTGCTTGGAACATCTACTATCTATATTCCAGAAGTTCTTTTGTCTTTGAGCCGACAACACTAATCCACACTTATTACTTTCTTTCTTCTTCCAAACCTTGACATTTTCAGCAGAGGAATTGAAATTTGATTTATAGTTCTTTAAGCGGCAATCAACAGCTTTATGCCCATAGTTATGATAGATGTAGCATTCTGATTTGTTGATTAAAGAGTCAAAGCGATTGTTATGCTTAATCTGTGTCCTTTTCCCAACCATCAAGTGATTTGAATATGTGGAGGTTTTTTAATTGGGTGTCTCATTCATTTTTGTGGTAGATAACTATACCTTGAATGTCTTGCTTGCTCATATCTAAATTTTAAAGAACAGTTTACAACTTTGTGACCAAAGTTAGAACAGAAAAAACAATATCCATAGAAAAATCCTTAGTACCTGGAAAATGGTTGTCTTCTTTGAGCAGGTCGATTTCTTCCATGCTAATGATTTCCTTGAGAAGGTAGTGCATTATTTCTTTGTTCTACAGATTCAGTCCTGACACCTTTTTCTTTACTCCTCCTGGGTGGCTGATTGTCTTCCTTTGTTTCTGCAGGTTTGTTGTTGTCATTGGTTGTAGATTTGAAAAACTTGATGAAGTCTTTCTTGCTTGGATGACCAATACTTGATCCATCTTCATAACCCAAACCTGTTTTCAACTTTGTATTCCTTTGTTGATTCAAAATGATGGCTAATCCTTCTGAGGCTTTGATACTTGACAGATTCCAATGATACAAGGCTTGAAACTTCTGCAACTCTTTCCTAGTTTTCACTACTTCTTCTTCCAAAGCTTTACATCTTGCCTTCTTTTCTGATAACTATTGTTTCAGAATGTCCTCGATTTTCTTTGCCTCTTCTAATTCCACTTTTAGCAGGGAAAAGTCTTCATCGGGTTGTTTACTGTCTTTCTCGAACTATATCAACAATTTTTTTTTTTTTTTCTGTTCTTAATTCTGAGTCTGTCAATCTCTTCCAATGCACTGATCAGTTCTCCTTCCATATCAACGACAACTTCTTCATTATTATCATCACTTCCTATTCTTTTATTATCATAATCCTTTTTGACCATAAGAATGAATTCATTTACCTTATCTTCATAGGAAGAGTCACTATCGGTGTCTTCTGAGGAGTAATCATTGTTTACACATAAACTTTTCTTTCTATCAAATATTTTGGATTTGTACTTCTCTTCACCTTCAGAGTTCTGGTCCTTATTATTGTGTGGACACTTATTTGCAAAGTGACCTATCTTACCACAGTTAAAACATTTGAGGGGAAGATTGTCTTGATATTTTCCTGATCCTTTCTTTAACCTTCTCACAAATTTTGCCTCAATATTATCTAAATCTGAATCAACATCGTTGTCTTCTTTAAGAGATGCTTCTCTAGTAATGGATTTATCTTTGTTGATTCTCATTTCATATGCAGTTAAAGTTTGTAGGAGTTGATCAATGGACAGAGTTTCAAGATCATTTAGTTCTTCTATTGCAGAGACTTTTGGATTAAATTTATCAAGCAAGGATCTTAAAATCTTCTGAACTAAAATTGATTCTTCAATCTTCTCACCAAGACCCTTCATGGCATTCACAAGTTATTCAACTCTCAGAAAATACTTCCCAATGGTTTCATCTTCTTTCATCTGTGGATTTTCAAACTATACTCTATAGGTTTGAAGCTTGACATCTTTTACCTTCTCATTACCTTCATAACTTCTAATAAGTTTATCCCACATTTCTTTGACAATTTGAAGATGCATCACCTTTACAAACTCGACTTCTGAAAGTCTATTCAAGATAGCATTCATTCCCTTAACATTAAAGCTAAATTCTAACTTATCATCCTTGGAAGCTAGCACAACAGGATTTATGTATCCAGTCTCTACTACATCCCAAACATCAACACCTAAGGCCATTAGGTATGTTCTCATTCTAACCTTACAGAAGGAAAAAATTGTTCCATCAAACAGAGGAGGCTTAGTGGCTGAATTCCCTTCATGACTTATCATGTTTAAGCTTACAGATCTACCTTTAGATAAAAGGAACCTGCTCTGATACCAATTGTTGGACAACTGAGAGGGGGGGGGGGTGAATCATTTATTACCGTTCTTAAACAATTATGCTTATTTTAAACTCTTTACAGAGCACTCAATGATAATCACAATAATGCAGGGAAATAAGCAATAGAACATTCAACATCAATCACACATATGAAATATACTAAGACAGATATTTCCTAAGGAAACCCATAAAGGGTAAAAACCTCTTCTTCATGGTATGATAAGTAATCTTTACAGTCTGTACATTATCATACATATGAGCTCCAACTCATTGTGAGACTACAACCTCTATTTTTCAAGATGCAACTTGATTAGAGCACCAACTATCTGTTTTCTATAGCACTTACTAGAAGGAAGCACCGACTCCCTAGTTTCTCTAGCACCCACTAGAAGGAAGCACCAACTCCCTGGTTTCTCTAGCACCCACTAGAAGGAAGCGCCAACTCCCTGGTTTCTCTAGCACCCACTAGAAGGAAGAAACAACTCCCTAAGTGTTCCAGCACCAACTGGATGGAAGCACCAACTTCCAGTCACACAGGCATCAACCGATATAACAAAGAACAAAAATTCTCCCTTGCACCACCCTACCACCCTGGTTTCTCTGGCTGCAACCAGATGGAAGCTACAACTCCCTGTGTTCAAGCACCCACTTGAACCTCTGAGGAAAAAATTCCTCCCTAGCACCTCCCAACCACCCTGAAATATAAATATTTTCTATTGAAACTTATTACAGTGATATAATGTTCATCAATGACTTACTAGTCTCATCACTGTTCTGCTACACTGACCTGCTCTGTTTGCCTCACTATCTTCCTGCACACATGCCTTGCGCTTTTTGTTCTTCTTCCTTTTATTCTCTGTGCACCATGTCCATTCAATGCACCATTCATCTTCTGTGTATTTCAGCTGCTGCACACTGCCTCCTTCTATACGCCTGAATCACTCTCAACAGTAGCCTCCATCTCTTCTCTATTCTGCGTATTTATACTATTTGTGCACCTTCTTCGTCCTCCATGCACAGTGCCTCTGCATTATCTTCAACGTGCCACGGTTATACTCATCGAGTTGTTCACTACCACTCCACTTTTTCTCTTCTTCGCTCACTCAAGCCTCAAAAAGAAAACTGCATCTCGCTTCTGTTTATTCCTCATCTGTTACTCATCTCTGAGTTTTATCTCACATTGCGCATACTGTTGGTCTCACACTGCGCATACTGTAATTTTCCCTTCTTTACATTTCAATTCATTTTTCATTCAGAACAACCAACCACACACAGTCACTGCATGTTTATTTTATACACTACAACCCCTTCAGTTACCCCTCAAATCCCTAGAACAACACTTCAGCAACTGAAACGCCAACTGTCTAAGAACCATGATTCAGTTCTGATAATTGAATCGTAACTGAACAAATAATAATGAAAAGCAACAATATCCCTTTGATCATATTTCCAAGTATCCAACACCGTTGGATTACAAGCACAGGGTCTCACGTTGATTTCTCCATTTCGCATTTCGGTATTTTGGCATTTCGACATTCTTGTGTTGTGAGACATCTCGACTCTCTAAGTCGTGATCTCTTAAATGGAGATTAGCTTCATGTATCTCCTTCCTTGAGCCTTCGTCGATGTGACCATAGGTTATGACCAAGGGCCAATTCTAAACATGCATTTCGCATTTCACGTTTCGAGGATTCTGTGAAGAGTCGTCTCGACTCTCCATGTCCCAAACTATGAAATGGAGCTTGTCTCTTTGATCCCTTCTCTATATCTCTTCGATGATGTGACCACCTATGGTGACCAAGCTCTTATCCATAAATCACTTTCACAATTTCGCATTTCAACATTCCTATGATGAAGCGTCTCGACACTCCAAGTCGCAATCACCGAAATGGAGCTTGGTTGCACTAGCTCCTTCCTCCATCTTCCGCAGATGTGACCACTGGCTGTGACCATAGCCTTATTTGAAAATGCATTTCGGCATTTCAACATTTCTATGATGAAGTGTTTCGACACTCCAGTCATGAACCCCGAAATGATCTGAAGGAATTTTGGCATTTCACATTTCAGTGTTTCACGATTTCGCATATCTTGAGTTCGAGAGGTTAGGGAACCCCGTTCCTTCAACTTTATAGTCAGTGAAATGACGATATTTCACCATGTTTTCTATGGACCCAACGTTCTATATCTTATCATGATTTCGAAACTTCACGAGCCTTCATCGTGCTTGATCAATGATCCATATCAATCCTCGATCCGACGGCTAGGCTTATTTCGTGATTTCATATATTGTGAGTTACAGAGGTTAGAGATCTCCTTCCTTTGACCTTTCAGTCAGTGAAATGGAAATATTTCACCATGTGTCCTCTGGCTTCAACGACCAGGATCATTTCTCAAATTCACGAGCCTTCATTGTGCCTGTTTCGGGATTTTGGCATTTCGTATTTCGCAACTTCGGGACTCCTGTGATGAACAGTATCAACTCTTGACTCCTCCAACTCCTAGTATCTGAAACTCCAAAATGGAGTTTATGCTTCACCTTTGATTTTCCAGCCTGTGAAGCTCTGAAATGGAGTCTTTGTTGATGTGCCTGTTTCGGGATTTCGGCGTTTTGCATTTCACAACTTCGGGACTCCTGTGATGAAGAGTCTCGACTCTTGACTCCTCCAACTCCCGGTATACGAAAATTTAAAATGGAGTTTACGCTTCTGATCTTTCCATGCCATCATCGTTGTTGATCTTCCATGCATACCTGTTTTCCATTGTTGTCTCCCAACTGTAAACCTGCCAACGTCGCTACTATTCTTTCCTGTAACCATACCTTCGTCGTTGTTGTTCTTGCCATCAATATTTGTAAGCATGTTATCGTTGTTGTTGTTCTTTCCTATAGACATGCCATCATTGTTGTTGTTCTTTCCATCAATGACAAGCACGCTCTTCTTATAAACATGCCAACATACCTAGCATCTCTTCATAGCTCCACGCGAAGATGTCACGAAATTCTTGAAAAAGTGACTTATACGTAACAACCTCATCGGTGGAACATGAAGCTCCTATGTGGATATTTTTGACAACTCTAGGTTTAATAGATATGTTGAGGGGGATGGTGGGAGAAATGTTACTTAATTTCCCTTCGTATAACACATCATGTGTGGATTCAAGAACCGAAGAAATAACGACAACGATCGACGGAGTCGAGATCCGTTGGTAACTCTCGATGGTGTGTTGTTCGAGAAAGAGAATGGAACGATGATGTATATCATCCCAAGGGGTATCTTCCATCGACATAACCTACATAATCATCTTGTTCGTGGGAAAAATAACATGGAACTGATTAGAAGAATAATCATCGAGAGAGGGAGTAGAAGGGTTAGTCGATTGAATGGCTTGGTAGGTGGATTCAACCGGACTTAAAGGTATCTGGTCGCCGTAGCGAAGATAATCACCAGGTGTGGGTACTATCCAGGGGTCAAAAGACATGGGAGTTTCACAGACAGAGGTGGAGATCATGTTAATCGAGGCAACCAAAGGAGGTGGAACGTCGGGTGATGGGATTGGAAATATACCCATCAGAGTGGAATCTTTTAGTAGACCCACACCAACATTCTCATACCCAAGGGGTGTCTTTGCAATGAAAGGTACGTTGCTGGTACATGTATCGGAGTTAAAGAAGGCCAATTGGTCTATTGTAACTACTTTTCCCTGATGTGGAAAGCACACAATATGGAAAAGAGTAGACACGACTGTAGTCATGGAATCTATTCAGCTATGACCAAGTAAATATTGTAATCTAGAGGTGCGTCAAAGACCTCAACTTCAATGCTGACCTTTTTTCCTTCTAACATAATAGGCAATGAAGGGAGAACACCATAGGGTTTAAATCCAGAGCCATTAAAGGCTTTGAGCGTGTTGTGTGATTCAGTTAAGGGAGGATATCTAATGGCTTTCCAGTAAGCGATAGACATGACACACGTCGAGGCACCCTTGTCAATAATTGTTCTACAAATGTTCTTGTCGGAGACAACAACTTGTATTTGAAATGAGAGTTGAGGGGGTAACCTTGCATTGTGATCTTCCAAGTCAAAGATTATTAAATTCGTATCTGTCAGGTCAATTCCATAGATATATTTCAACAATGCCTTCCATTGTGTAGGAAAAATCTGAAGGACTTTGAGGGCTGACATCGAAAACGGTTCTTGTGCCAGATCTTCTGTGATACTGTAGTTCTGGGTAGCACGCGCATGGGGATTGAAGGTAGAATTTCGAACCACACCCTTAGGAGGAGGGAGAAGGACTATATCAGGGCTCGGTCGTTTGAGATGAAGAGGACCATTGGAAGGTGGAGTCGAGGGAGATTGTTGAACCAATGGAGGTGGCATATCATCAACTTTCTCCTAAGAGGAGGAGTAATATTTGGCATGAGTGGTAAGTGTGATGTTATTCTTCTTTGAATCACCATTACACATAAGTACATAGAAGGTAGTGGAGGAAGAAGGTTGATCATGGATGACCAATTAAGCCTATTGTTGATAAGGGAAGGGTTGAGACAAGACGACAAGTGTAGGAGGTTTTGGGTTCCCTTGGAGGAACTTTGTGACCTCAACAGGTCTCAGACAGTACTTCGTGTAGTGATCATCACCATAGACAAGGAAAGGATAGCGAGGTTTGCATTTATCCTTATCATCAACAGGTTGTGACTTGGTATTGTCAGGTTGTGGATTGTTATTTTTATCCTCCTTATTCCTACCCTTCCCTTTTTTATATTTATTCTTACCGGTAGGAGTTGATTGAATGACATTCACTTCTGAAGTTTTACCAGTGGGAGGGGTGGGCATTGGAGCAGTTTGAACATTAGAAGCATGGGATTTGGGAATGGTGTGAGAGGCCTGCGCAGATTGCGGTTGGGCATGGAAAGTACCTATCACACCATTGGTAGCATGAGAATCTGTTGGGGTTGTTGAGGTGGTTGTGGTAGAGGGATGAGGTGCATCAGGGAGAAGATCGTAAAGAGTACCCATTTGTGAATAAAAAGATCAAGATACTGGGAACGACTGATCGCCTGTTCTTCAGTGACAACTCTGCCCATATAAATGTATTTAGATATGTCATTCATGAAGTATTTTGTGAACCATTATACCAATAAATGATCGAGAAGATCAAGTTTGATTAGACGTTGTTGTCGTCTCCACTCATGAATGTGATCAGAGATATGAGTGGTTGTACTTTGCTTAAAAGAACTCAAAATCTCGGTTCCCATTTCATAATAGATTGGCAACTGGTAGTGGGTGAGGAAATCCATAGCTAGGGTATTGAAATCGGTGAAGAAGCCTCGTGGTAAATCTATATACCACTTTGCAGCTGAACCCATGAGAGTTCATTGAAAAAGATGTAGCCGAATGGAGTCATCCATCAAAGAGTTGGATGAACACCAAAGGTGGAAACTCATGAAATGATATTTTGGGTCCTCTCGAGGTTTACCATCGAACTTAGGAATGTCGAATGGTTGTTTGGCTGGTATGACAGGCCAATGAGGAGAGTGACGGATAGGGCCATTCAAAATTCTAGACAGATCAGGGAGGTCCAAAGTGGCCAAAAAGGGTAGCTGTCTATTCATGTGAGGGTATTGGTGACTTTGGGGAGGAAGTCTTTTCAGTATACTAGTAGGACCATAAGTAGTTCGCATATAATGCGAAGATCTGGGAAGATTCGATTGTTGGTGTTGTGGCAGGTAGCCTATGGGGTTGTACTGATTAGGTACGTTCCCTTGGAAAGGGATAGTAGATGGAATGTTCGAACCCCAAATGGAATTGGAGGTCCCGAGGTAAGGTTGGCCCATACCAGGGGTTATGAAAGAGGTGACTTAAGGTTTTTTCCCCCTAGTCTCTCGTATCCAGGAGAATACGTCTCTCGTATTCTCATACGAGAGATGTATTCTCCCCATGGGTAAGAAAGTTCCAATACTGGGCTAAAGTTTTAGGGATGTTCTATCCATAGGGTGGGGTGGGTGGGGGTTGTTCTATGAATGGAGGTTGTGTCCTTATTTGGGTTTGACCTCCAAGAGGGGGTTGAAATTTCCCCCCAGGGTTAAATTTTCTACCAACAGGAATCTAATAATTAGGTGTGAAAGATTGAGTAATGCCACTAGGGTCGGGTCCACTGGTGAGAGGTGGGTAAGACCCTCTGGAAGGGGTTTGAGGAAGTGTCGAAATAAAACCGAGAACATGATTGTGCTGAGGAGGAGTGAAGACTCGAGGATTTCCGGATGGAACTTGGATAGGAATGGGAATAGAAGCATTCAACACATTATACCCAATTGGAAGTGATGGGATATGACTAGGTAAAAGTGGTTTGCCAATAGATGTTTGAATAGCCACCGTATTCCTAGTGGGAATAATCATATTATTTGGGACCATCATGGAATGGGCCTATTGAAGAGGGATGGTTGAACTGGAACCAGCTGACAATGCTTCTGAACCGGGAAAATAATAGCACGTTGTATTGTTAATGTGATCTAAAGGTATCGTAAACATGCAAGATGTTTTAAGAGGTTCGAAAGAGGTAGGTATTTCAACTCCTGTCTCTGAGGTAGGAGGGTTCCTTCTAGAAGTCAGAGTCTGAGCTATGTTAGTGTTCAAATAAGGATCTTTGTTAAGGTCGACAACAATTTTGGGAGGCAATACAGAAGTGTCGATAACAAGTTCTCCGAATGAATTGAGTTGGAGAATACGTCTCTCATATCCAGGAGGTAGGCAGAAGGCTTCTAGAGGGTCAGAAACAATTCAAAATATCTCTAGAGAATCGGTCCTTTCCGGCTGTGAAGGTACATGGTCCTGGATCTCACTTTGTTGAGGAGAATCCTCTGGTGGGCTAGGAGGCAAGGGTTGAGAAACTTTTGGATATTTTGGAGGTAGCCTTGCATCCTACGTGAATGACGTGGAGGGTCAATGTTGGCAGAACTGAAAATTCTACGAAAAAAATCAATGGCCAACTATGTTAACAAACAACACTCGCTAGTAGAATCTAGGAATCAAAACCAAGCAAACAAAACCTTCCTATTTCGAAGTCACTAGTTGGTGATGAAATCCAACGTCGTGAAGTCGAGATAAGAAGGGGTTGGGCTATAGTGTAAAAGTTACATTGACGACCTTCTTAACGGACTTACACTCTGGTGCAAGATCCCACACATAATTGTGGGTATACCCTCCAAGGAGACTGAGTGAGTCTATCCAATGTCTATTCCATGTACTGTGGAGACTTTCCCCTCCATAGTCAGCTTGTGTAAGACCCTAAGAAGATAGGCTACTAAAGTTACCACAAACAACAGTGATGCCTGGGGAATCAATCGACAATCTGATCCACACATAAGGGCAGGGTATCGAGCCCGAAATAAACTTGAGAGGCCTCCACTCATTATTGTGGTTATACCTTCAAGCAACCCTCATAATACATGAAATCTCTACACTGAGACCAACAAAGCAGGGTGAGTAACTCTGCCAATCTCAATGCGACCTCAGGTTTGACCCTTGTGTGAGAAGGGCTTTCGAGGACAAAATGTTGCAAATAGATTTGAACACTCCCTATCACAAGATACTATTGTGTATTTTTTTCTTTGGAGAGTGTGTCTCACTGCCTATTCCAAAGCTCTAGCCTAGCTAATGTTGGTGTAAAAGAGCCCTAGAAAAAGTTACTAGTTAAATTTTAGAGTTTCGCAATATTATTAAAGGTTGTTGTCACTCAAGAGGGAGATAGGAATGAAACCAATGTTGTGTAATACTTTGACCCAATAACGTGCAAATAGAAATGAATGATGAAAACTTTTGTTCAATGAATTCTATCTACATTAGGGATAAGAAGGGCATTTGAATCTATAAGTCTTTAAAAACTAGAGTGACGACAGTCGATTCGACTCCTAGCCGACTTCTCAGACACGGACTAATAACTGAAGGGATAAGGGACAGAAGATTAAAACACTAATTTTTATTCGTATTAATCAATAAAAACAAACACAGAGAAGTAAATGCAATCATAGGTTGGGTTCACCATGGGATATCAATTCAGAATACAATGAGCAAGGGGATTACAAATACCATAGGAAAGAAGGTGTAATAAATCTCATGGAAATGAAATCTTCAACCGAGAACAGAAAAATAACATGTGTAAATTAAATTTCATTGCAAGTAATAACTTTAATAGGTGTACCTTATCCAAACATGAATTCTTCAGAGTTGTTGTCCCACGCGTGCTCTGTCCAGCTCTCGCTTTCCAACCAATGTGACCTCACCGGTACCTCCCAACCAACGCCAGGGGTACTCTTCTTCCCCCTGAGTCCCCTGAGATGCAAATGGGTCAGAGACACGATACCAGAGAATGCTAGCACCTAGATTTCCTCACAAGGTCAAGCTACCACTCATTACCCGAGCTGGGTATCCCAACTCCCACAAGAGAAAGTTCAGTCAAGATAAAATTTCAGTAGTGTAACGTTACACAAAAAGATGAGATCCATACTCCTCCTCCTCCATCCTTTTTATAGAGTTTTTAAGTAATTAGTTTCTCAAATTCCCATTAAATTCATTTTTCATTAATTTAATTAGGAGAAACCTCCCCCTTACATATGTCACCCATCCCTTAGTTGCACCAGAAAATTAATTTTATTAATTAATTAAATATTCCTATTTCACTCACCCACCTAAAAGAATGCATAAAAATGCTCCTCGATGTCCCAATATTCCCTTACAAATCTTAAATGACTTATGCCTTTCTTAATTCCTAGTTAAGCTCATAATTAGAAAGTTCTAAAGGCAAGATTCCTTACTAAGTTAAACAATCAACTTTTTCTTTATGTTTCCCCTTTTCTTTAAGTTTCTCTTTTTCTTTAAGTTTCCTATTTATTTTAAGTTTTCCCCTTTTTCCTTTTTAACTAAAAAAATCAATTTAGCAAGTGTAGATAAAACAACAATTTACCCTTTTTCCTTTTTAATAAAAAATTAATTTAGAAAGTGTAGATAAAAACAACCATTTACCCTCTTTTCTTTTTAACTAAAAATTAAATTAGAAAATTTAGATAAAAACAACCATTACCCATTTTTAAAGATTTAATCCTCCATTATAAATTTGACTTTAATAATATGTTTGAATTTCTTACCCCCCTTCTTGTTACATGTTTATTTATTATTATTATTGTTTTACCACATGTTCTACTTAGACCTAGGTTTTAAATTTTACTAGGTTGGGAAACATTTTTTATTAGGAAAAATTGTTTTTAAAAATTATTTATCACATCATTCATTTTAAGGCCATCTAGGTCTTAAGGAGGCATAGTTTTCTAGGCCCTAGGTTTATTCACTTACCAGTTAAAATCGCGACATGCCCTTTAGGATGCACTATGTGCTCCAAGGGTGCCACTCGCCTCTTTATGTTTTCCTTGTGCAACGTGCCCTTCAAGACGCACTACGTGCTCCAAGGGTGCCACTCACCTCTTTATGTTTTCCTGGTGCAACGTGCCCTTCAAGACCCACTACGTGATCCAAGGGTGCCACTCGCCTCTTGACTGAATTTGGTAGACGTCAAACCCCTGGAGTCAATACTCCGCCAGGTGATCTTGTGGGAGACTAAGGGCCTCTAAGGAATAAGGCTCCTACCTTATTGCATGCCTCTTAGAATCATCATGAGCGACTGTTGCAGTCTACCCTCATGACATCGTGGGTCTTCGCTAAATAGGTAATCATTAACCTACAGTTGGAGCCATGGTGGCAGTGCTAGTAGGTTGTGGCAGGGTTGCAGCCACACCTCCCCCTCAAAGTCTCTAGTTGTCGTGCGTGACCCCTCTACTCCATATGTGAGTCTGGTCGGAAAGATATCGTCAACCTACATCCATCAACAAATCATGTCAACAATAATAATAAATCATCATAACATCTAATCATATGTACATATGTCACATCAATAACATTCAAACCCAACAGTCCACTTCTTGACTTGATCTGAAGTCCAAGGGGTTTCATCGGTGCTTCTGCATCCTCAATGCCCAAAGTCATGCACACTTAGGAGAACTTAGTCAATAGCACCTGTCTAGGTAAATACAACAAAATAACATATCATCAAATCCATAATATCTCATAATCATTATCGAACGACCAATAGTATATTACCTGAATCACTTGCAGACAAGTGTCCTCAACGAATAAGTTTGCTCAGTGCGCGCAAGAGAGAGATGTTATATACACCCCCCTCTTAGCTTAAAATTCATCCCGAAGTTTCATAGTTTATAAGTGTCGAAATAAAGCGTATCAGAGTATCATAAGTCTATCTCTCAAACAAAAATGGAAACTGTTGGCACATATCATATGCATCGTCCCAGGTCTCCTAGTGTGGACTATAGTTGTCTGACTAGACTTTGACTAGATCTACTATTTGACACCATAGTTGTCGAATTCGATGGTCCAGGATGTGGATGGTCTCCTCTATGAGCGCACCCTTGTCAAATACCCATAAGGAACTCATGTCAATAACATGTGTAGAATCACTAACATAAAGTTTCAAATAGATACGTGAAAAAAATCGTGCATATGCCTCAAAGAATAAGGCAAGGTTAGTCGATAGGCCACGTGCCCCTTCCTTTCCACAATATCGAAAGGTTCCATGAACCTAGGATATATTTTAGCACCCTTTCCAAACTTGATCGAATGCTTATGTGGTTTCAACCGCAAGAAGACTTGATCGCCAACCTCGTAACTACGGTCGACATGATGTGCATCGTTGTAACTCTTTTGTCGATCCTGCGCTTCCTTGATCCTTTGTATTATTGTTTGCATTGGATATTACATTTCTTAGATCACCTTCGGTCCCACCAGGACCCTATCCTCAAGTTGATCCCAACTCAAAGGAATTCGACACGGTTTCCCGTAAAGAAAATCGAAAGGCGCCATCTTAATGGTGCTTTGATAACTGTTGGTATATGAGAATTCTACCAATGTAAAGAATTCATCCCAATCTCTTTGTTGGTCCATGACGTACATACGCAACATATCCTCCAAGATTTTATTTGTTCTTTCAGTCTACCTATCTGTCTCTGGGTGATATGTGGTACTAAAGTTAAACTGGGTTCCCAAGGCCTCTTGGAAACTAGTCCAAAATTGTCTAGTAAACAACGATCCTCGATCATATATAATCCTCTTAGGTACATCATGCAACCTCACAATCTCACTGATGAAAAATCTATCTATGTCAGGTGCCTGATACATCATACGCACAGGAATAAAATGAGCACTCTTCGTCAAAGTGTCGACTACCACAAAAATTGAGTTGTGTCTCCTTGCCGTCAGTGGCAATCCAACAATGAAATCCATAGAAACAACCTCCCATTTTGATTCTGGAATAGCGTATGGCTTTAGTAATCCTGTCAGATGTCTATGTTCAGCCTTCACCTATTGACATTCTAGACATCTGGCCACCTAGTTGACTATTTTTGTCGTCATTCCTTTCCAAAAGAATAAGGGTTTAAGGTCTTCCCTCATCTTCGTGACTCCTAGGTGAGCCATGTACACCAATATTTAAGCCTCATTTAGGATCAAACTCCTCAAATCGTCGTTGGGCGGCACGTAAATTCAACTTTTAAATCTCAATAATCCATCGTTGTCCATAGAAAATCCTTCAAATTTTGGTACCGTCATTGTGTTTTGTCTGATAAAATCCTTGATCTCTTTGTACCATTCATAGTCGCGCTGAAAAGTTAGAATCTTTTCACATAGATTCGTCTGAAGAGACATGACCAAAAATATGCACGGTCTTCGACTCAATGCATTAACCACTTTGTTCATTGTTCCTTTTATGTAATTAATCTCGAAGTCATACTCGCTAAGAAATTCCAACCAATGTCATTGTCGCGCGATCAAGTCTCTTTGCGTAAAGATGTGTTGTAGGCCACAGTGGTCCATCTTTAGTTTGAATTTTCATCCAATCAGATAGTGTCTCCAAACTCTCAAGGCATAAACAATGGCTAACAACTCCAAATTGTGCGTGACATAGTTCTCCTCATGCCTTCTCAACTTTCTCGAGATGTAAGCGATCACTCGACCATATTGCATCAAGACTCTACCTAAGCCTTCCTTGGATGCATCAGTGCATACTAAGAAGTCCGCATCGATGTCAGGGACCTTTAGTATCAGTATTGTCGTCAACAAATCCTTGAGCCTCCGAAATTCCTTCTCACATTTCTTGGTCCCAACAAACTTCTTTTTCTTCGTCTGCAATTCCATGATCGAATTTTCTATCTTAGAATAACCCTCGACAAACCAGTGATAATATCCTACCAAACCCATGAAGATACGTATTTCGGGGACATTCGTCGACACAAGACATTCCATAATAGCCTCGACCTTTGTTGGATCCACATAGATACCTTCGCTGGAGATGACATTCCCTAAGTAGTGAATCTTCGATTGATAAAACAAGGATTTAGACCAATTCCCATACAATTTGTTCTCTCGTAGACACTGCAGTACGAAGTGCAAGTGCTCATCATGCTCATCCATCATTCGAGAGTAACTCAAAATATCGTCAATGAATACTTGGACGAACTTTTTAAAGTATTTGCCGAACACCTCTTTCATCAAACTCATAAATGCCCCTGGGTCATTTGTCAGTCCAAACGATAAAAAAATAAACTCGTAATGTCCAAACCTCGTCTTAAATGCAGTCTTATGGATTTCGTCCTCCTTGATCCGTAACTGGTGATACCATGATCTCAAGTTGATCTTTGAAAACACAGTCGCACCTTTCATCTGATCAAACATATCGTCAATCCTTGGCAATGGATACTGATTCTTGATCATTGCCTTGTTCAATTGATGGTAGTAAATGCAGAGTCTCCAAAAACTATCCTTCTTTCGTATGAAAATAAAAAGAGCACCCCAAAGTGACACACTTGGACGTATAAGTCCTAGGTCCAAAAACTCCTTCAGTTGCATTCTCAACTCTTGTAACTATTGGGTCAACATTCAACAAGGCGTTCTTGCTATCAGTTCAGTCCCCGATTTTAGGTCTATGGTAAATTCCAATTCCCTCTTTGGTGGCATCCCAGGTAACTCCTCAGGGAAGGCATCCCATAATTCTCTCACCACTGGAAGGTTTTCTATACCTTCCACTACTCCCTTTTCACTTAACGCAAGGATCACATAAATATTACATCCCTTGCACATGCTCTTCCGTAGCTGTAAGGAAGAGATGAACCTCAGGGAAACTCTCTGGTTCTGACCTACAATCACGCGTCTCTATCCCTCATCATCGACCAAGCTCAACCGTTTCGTCTTACAGTTGAGTATCGCCTCATGTGATTCCAACCAGTCCATACCAATCACGATGTCATATAATCCTAAGATCATGACATATAGGTTGGCCCTAGTGAAAAACTCTCTTAGGTTAAGGATACAGCCTGTAACCTTCCCACCAACCTTATGTTTGGATCCATAAGACATTTCTACAAAGCTAAGCTCATCTTGTTCGACTGCCTTTACCTTAATTATTTTTAGCATTGCACCAGAAATGAAACTCTCGGTAGCACCGAGATCTATCAAAATACTAAGGGTTTGGTCAGTGATAGTACCTGACGTCTTGAGCACAGTCGACTAGTGCTATTCCCTATGGTTATTCACCATCGTAAGAATACGATGGGCCTTGCCCAAATCTCCCACGGTAGTGGGTTCAGTTGGTCCATATTCTATGGTCCTCTCCACTAGGTAGTTGCGTTGGTAATGTGGTTCCCCACATGTCCAACACCCTTTCTTCAGTCCAGTACTCCTGGTACTTAAAGTAGAAGCCGACGACCCACCAGCCTAGAACCCTGTTCTGTTCTATTGAACAAGTCTAAACGCCTGTTGTAGTGGTCAACGTTGTTGCTGGTGTTGTGGTCCACAATTAAGGAGTTTGTTGCTGAGGTGTTGGTCGTCGAGGTGTAGTGAAAGTGGATCCTCTCTGGAAGACACAATATCCTGGTGAATGTCTAGATGGTGTTTGATGCTACTGCACACTAGATCACACCTGTCCTATTGCTCTCGCTGGAGTCTTTTTCTAACCCCCACTGATATGCTCCTCCTCTGCTATGAGGGCCTTCTGCACAACATCATGCAAGTTCTAAGGCATTAGAATCCCAACCTTTTCACGAATGCTGACATTAATGAAAAACAAGAACCTATTGACCTTAATTTTCTCGATATTCAGGTGTAGAGCATACCGAAGCAACTCCATAAAATGGGCCTCATACTCGGGCACCGTACGACCACCCTATCGCAAGGAATTGAATTCATTGAGCTAACGCTCAATGAATTTCCTCGAAAGATACCTCTCTTGGAACCGTTCCTCGAACAATTCCCATGACACATCTTCGATGATCATGTTCAAATGCAGCAAGAGCATCTTCCACCATAGAAGAGTGCTCCCCTTTTAGTTGAAAGATCGCCATGCAAACCCACATGTTGGAGGTTGTACTCGTGAAGCGTGAAGCACATTTCCTTACTCTCCATCCATGCCTTGATGGCTGCACCATCCGCGACACTTGTGGACTTGAGAACTTATGCTTCTCAAGTTCTCGGTGAAGCTAATGGTATTGGTTGGGGCGTGTTGTGGACCCGCAAGGGTACAGGTTCTTTGGAATCATCTCAGTACAAATGGTGAATCAAGACCTCAACGTTCCCTGGAAGGGCTTTTTTAGACCATCATCATCCCTTACAGCAGTCGAATCTAGCCCAAGGACTTGTTCTTCCCCCTTGGGGGTTAGACTCTGAGGGAACGAGCACTTCTAGAGGTGTCTCACCTCCTTCCACAACACCACATTGCGAACCTCTATGGCATCCTTTAATGTAGATTACCACATGGACACGTTAAAGTTTTAATTAGTGCTAGTTTATTACTCAAGGGTTTACTGCAGTGGAAAGTATGGTGATCCACAGTTGTAGGGTTGAACCCTCTTTGATAGCATATGTAACGACCCTATCATTATGACTACAAGTGATTCAACGCAATTTTTTTTTTTTTTTATTTTGAGCAGGAAGGAAACAACGACAAAAGTTAAACCACACAACTTGACGATGAACACAACACACACAGATCAGGAAAAAAATGACAACGACCCAACATACTAGCACATCATGCACCTAGAAAAAACATGTGATAATCAATTAGACAAACAAAATGGCTACCCGCCTGATACAAGCAAAACAACGTCTACAAGCTAAGGACAACATCGATAATTCTGACACAACGACTTCGACGACCAGTAACTAGAACCCTCTACTGCGAGCAAAACCAATCACATTAAGGTTATAGAACCATGTACCAACATCAATTACATTGAAAAATACACACACATTGTGAAACACAAGGCTCTGGACAGGTTATCATTTGCATCTATCAATCAGGGCGCACAATGATTGCCTCATTAGGAATCATGCTGTCACAAGGCGATAAGCGTGAAAGTAAATGTAGCGCAAAATAACACATCTATACCTTTAACCCAAGAAAAATCCATCACGCTAGGAGACCAAAGTATCTGTGAATAAATACACGAAGACTATACCCAATCACCCAATCAACAAGTCACTTAGACGAGAGGTGACATCAATCAAATTAAATTGCGTAACTAACCGAAGGATTTTGTTTTATCCTACGAGGAAATCATCTGTGGTGTAACAACTATGACCAACCACCATTTACAATTCAACCTAAGGCACAAGGCACATAGTAACCAATTAATTGTTAATTTATTAATTGATTTAGATAATAAAACTATTAAATCCTCAACCATTAATCTTGCACAAGACATTAAACTATTACACAAATAAAACATAAACCATTAACTGTTAAATCATTATGACTAAGTGTGAATGAGTGAACTATTACCATTCCAATTAATCAAAAATATATTACCATTGCAACAATTAATCTATTGTGGCAAAAGTTAAAGGACTGATATATAGGATATATAAATAAACAATTTCTATATAAAAACAATTAATCTATTGGTTGCAAAATTCATAAGACTGATATATAAAACAATTGACATATAAAAAAAATTAATCTATTTTTATTTTAGAGAAGATTCCACTTTGATATATGCTTGCAATACACACGATTCTGCATTCCAAAAAAACTTATTTAAGAGAAAATTTATTCATAATCTATGGATGTAAGAGCCATGATTTTGCATTCCTTAAAACATTTTATTCAAGAGAAAATTTATTCATAATCTGTGGATGTAAGAGCCACATTTTTTCATTCATGAAAATGTTTTGATTAAGATAAAATTCATTCATGATATGTGGATGTAAGAGCCACGTTTTTGCATTCCTGAAAATATTTTAATTAAGAGAAAAATCATTCATGATGTGTGGATGTAAGAGCCAGGTTTTTGCATTCCTGAAAATGTTTTAATTATGAGAAAAATCATTCATGATCTGTGGATGTAAGAGTAATGTTTTTGCATTCCTGAAAATGTTTTAATTAAGAGAAAATTCATTCACAAGAAGGTGCAAAGATTATTCATTCAGCAATGAATCAATGAAAGACGCAAAGATACTCATTCACAAAAACACAAGGATTAATCATCCAGAAAACGCATAGATTTATCATTCAAGTGCAGAGATTTATCATAAGAGGCAAAAACAGAGATAAGTAAGGGATAGATAGCTGGGAGAAAATTTATCCTTAGCTTATTATCCATGCAAAGTAGGGAATTTTAATCTATAAGTCTTTGAACACCGGAGTGACGACTGTCGATTTAGCTCTTGGCCAACTGCTCAAACACGGATTAATATATGAAGGGATAAGGGACAGAAGATAAAAACACTAATTTGTATTCATATTAATCAATAAAAACAAATGTAGAGAAGTCAATGCAATCATAGGTTGGGTTCTCCATGGGAAATCAATTCAGAATACAACGAGCAAGGGGATTACAAATATCGCAGGAAAGAAGGTGCAAGAAATCTTATGGAAATGAAATATTCAATAGAGCAGAGAAAAATAACATGTGTAACTTAAATTTCATTACAAGTAACAACTTTAATAGGCATACCTTAGCCAAACATGAATTCTCCAGAGTTTTTGTCCCATGCGCGTGCTGTCCAGCTCTCACTTTCGAACCGATGTGATGTCACCGGTATGTCCCAAAAAATGCTAGGGGTATTGTTCTTCCACCTGAGCCCCCCCAGCCATAAAGGGGCCATGCACATGATACCAGAGAATGCTAGCACCCATCTCGCCTCGCAAGGTCGAGCTATCACGCATTGCCCAAGCTGGGTATCCCAACTCCCACAAGAGAAAGTTCAGTCAAGATAAAATTTCAGCAGCGTAACGTTACGCAAAAGGATGAGATACATACTCCTCCTCCTCCATCCTTTTTATAGATTTTTTAAGTAATTATGTTCCCAAATTCCCATTAAATTCATTTTTCATTAATTTAATTAGGAAAAACCTCCCCCGTACATATGTCACCCATCCCCTAGTTGCACCAGAAAATAAATTTTATTAATTAATTAAATATTTCTATTTCTCTCACCCACCTAAAAGCATTCCTAAAAATGCTCCTAGGTGTCCCAATATTCCCTTACAAATCTTAAATAACTTACGCCTTACTTAACTCCTAGTTGAGTTCATAATTAGAAAGTTCCAAAGGCAAGATTCCTTACTAAGTTAGACATTCAACTTTTTCTTTATGTTTCCCCTTTTATTTAAGTTTCCCTTTTTCTTTAAGTTTCCTATTTCTTTTAAGTTTCCCCCTTTTTTCCTTTTTAACTAAAAAAATCAATTTAGCAAGTGTAGATAAAACAACCATTACCCTTTTTCCTTTTTAATTAAAAATTAATTTAGCAAGTGTAGATAAAAACAACCATTTACCCTCTTTTCTTTTTAACTAAAAATTAAATTAGCAAATGTAGATAAAAACAACCATTACCCCCTTTTAAAGATTTAATCCTCCATTATAAATTCGACTTTAATAATATGTCTAAATTTCTTACCCCCCTTCTTGTTACATGTTTATTTATTATTAGTTTTTTTTACCACATGTTCTACTTAGACCTAGGTTTTAAATTTTACTAGGTTGGGCAACATTTTTTATTAGGAAAAATTGTTTTTAAACCTTATTTATCACATCATTCATTTTAAGGTCGTCTAGGTCCTAAGGAGGCATAGTTTTATAGGCCCTAGGTTTATTCACTTACCAGTTAAAATCGTGACGTGCCTTTCAAGACACACTATGTGCTCCAAGGGTGCCACTCGCCTCTTTCTGTTTTCCTTGCATGATGTGCCCTTCAAGACGCACTACGTGCTCCAAGGGTGCCACTCACCTCTTTCCATTTTTGTTGCACGACGTGCCCTTCAAGACCCACTACGTGCTCCAAGGGTGCCAATCGCCTCTTGACTCAATTTGGTAGGCGTCAAACCCATGGAGTCAATACTCCACCAGGTGATGTTGTGGGAGACTAAGGGCCTCTAAGGATTAAGGCCACTTCCTTACTACATGCCCCTTAGAATCATCATGAACGACTATCACAGTATTCCCTCACGACATCGTGGGACTTCTCGAACTAGGTAATCGTTAACCTACAGTTCGAGCCATGACATGAGTGCTAGTAGGTTGTGGCAGGGATGCTTCCACACCTCCCCCTCAAAGTCATTGGTTGTCGTGAGTGACCCCTCTACTCCACATGTGAGTTTGGTCAACAAGCTATTGTCAGCCTGCATCCATCAACGAATCATGTCATCAATAATAATCAATCATCATAACATCTAATAATATGTACATATGTCACATCAACAACATTCAAACCCAACAGTCCACTCCCTGACTCGATCCAGAGTCCAAGGGGTTTCATCGATGCCTCTGCATCCTCAATGTCCAATGTCCTGCACATTCAAGAGAACTCAGTCAATAACACCTGTCTAGATAAATATAAAAAAATAACATATCATCAAATCCACAATATCCCATAATCATTATCAAACGACCAATAATATAATAACCTGGATCACTTGCAAGCAAGTGTCCTCAAAGAATAAGTTCTCTCAGTGCACGCAAGAGTGGGATGTTACACATTACAATTTTTCCAACAAGGCTTAACAAAGTTTAGGCATAGGAAAAAATGTCTCTCACTCTCCTCATCACTTTAAGAGTGGTTATAAAAGTTTTACAATGTTTCAACATCAAGCTATGGTTAATTCCATAGAAATGCTCTAGTGGTTAGACTCTATGGTCTTAAATGACATAACAATCAATTATGCATATGGAAACCTTATAAAAATGGCTTTCAAAGTTAATCACGCCTCATCGTACGAGATTCTACAAAATGACTGCTCACTCAAAAAATAATACAAAATCATTGGCAACCATATTGTTTTCCCTTATTCAAGAAGCCACCACCCAATACCAATTTTAAAAGAATTGCAAACCTGAGAACATTGATCCCATCAGAGGTATTGGGAATCAATACACCAACTTATTTACAAAACACTAGTCCTGGAAATGATACATTTTTGAAGATGCTACAAAAAATAATGAAGAGACTTTTCTTCTGTTGCAATTGACCTTCTGAAATTTTTTTGACAACAAGATCTCCACTCTCTAAGTACAGCTCCAATGTATCATATGCATTGATGATGCCTGAAGAAAAAATCAACAACACATTGTTCAGAACATGCTTGCGATGGACAACTAGTTGATCGTCGACGAGTTTAACACCCACTGTGTCTACTGCCAATTTTCTTATGGTTCACACACATAGAATATGTGAACCATATGTTACAGTGGCCATAGAAATTGATGCAATACTAGCTCCCTTGAAATATGCACCTCAAACTCTTCAAATTTTCTTTCTCTTTGACTGCAAGTCTCTGAGGCTATCAATCACATAAGAACTTGAACTACCACATGTTGGAGGGTGATGTTCTATTTATTTGGATCCATGGTGTACGCAAGAATGATTCAATTGGAATTTTTCATGCATGAGTGTTGGATAATTCCCATAACCATCCACGATCTTCACCACTATAGTATGGAGTGTATACGTTTCAAACCCAAACATGTGACTAATCTATATTTACTGTGGATCACTCCAACCAAAATATATTTGTTCCCCATGGTTTTTATCCCCTGAATATCATCCACAACATCACTTATCTATCCATATCATCATGATCTATAGTGATTTTTTCCATGAAAAACCATATTAGGAATATAATCTTTTACTGGATAATTAGTGGTCTCAATGATTCAACATTGGATGGAGGCTTTCTAGATTGACATCTTCCATGCGAGGCAGTCTATGTGACCAATTTCATGCACCATTTTTTGGACTCTGATGAGCTCAACGTATCTCAAAAACATGTGGAATATTCATCTCAAATCTCATTGTGCAAGCTCTAACTATTGCACCTACATGGAGTTTCCTACTCCTCCTTCATAAATGGAATTCGTTGGACTTCGCGATTGCATCGACGAATGAGGTAGAAAGTAGCTGCCAATTATCAATACGATGGTAAAATTTATTAGAAATTGGTTCAGTACCTTCATATCATATAGAGTGATATTTCTCAGATGCGTTATGTAATGTCCCCAAGCTATTCTGGCCTTGGACACACCACTACTTCAAAACCAAACTTCTCTGATATAGATATGTAGTACACCCCACTATTAAGCCATTGGGATATGCATCCTCAGTTCGAGTTCACACACACACACACACACACACACACACATATATATATCTAATGCAAATTTTAACAGATATAAACATACTACTCATACACATATTCATGCGGAAGTTACAATAAACACATACATGCAATATATACAGGCAATTTTGATAAACTTCAAACATGTACCTAAACACAACATTTAAACATATCATGTAAAATTAACATAGATTTGGTACTTATATTTTTATGAGAAGACCACCGAATGTGTGTAGACCTTCCACGAACCTCCCAGCCTTAGACCAGGCTACTCCAAACTATCAGCAGTGGGTCACCCTCGAGTTGGGACTAAACTCCACCCAGGTAAAATGAAATCCTAGGCTAGGATGAGACTACAAAAATATGCACAATGCAATAGGAAGGATTCCCTCCAAGGATCCTACTTACGCCCACTACTCAAATACTCTCATTCCCCACATGCATGTCCCACCCTGAAACTATACACCTTCATTGTTCCACAATCCATTGACTACTCCACTTCCCTTCTAGGGCTTCAACAACAGGCCAAATTAGGAATTATCAGATCTCTGTAGTTGTTGTTGGACTCCCTCCAGGAGAAATCACTTCCCCAATAATCTCTCTCACCTGGAGAGAGTTTCTCACAGGCTTGACAACCTGCTTCTTCAACCCATGGGCCTGACAACCTGCTTCTTCTGTTTAGCTTTTAAATCAACTAGGTAGACACAATAGTAAAATTGGGTAAGGAAAGGGACAAATCATCAATTATAGAGGTTCATGATGGCAGAGGGTTCGACAATGGTGAAAATGGATTGACTGCATACATGCTCAGTGCCTGAGTGCATGCGTGCAGGGGAAGGATTTCTAGAATGGTTAGAATTGTGAGAATGGTGATAACGAACCCATGAGGAAATATGGAAAGAATGGCTAACAAACCCCCACAACGATGGAATTTCCCACATAAATTTGCATGCGTCTTGGATGACACTTAGCTCTCTAAGAGCTCATTCCTCTCCACTTGGAGTTTTTTCCTCTCCCCTAAAGGAACTTAGGATAACATGGTTTATTTCCCAAACTTTAGCAATTTAGGAAATACATTATAATATTCCCTTGGGTTAATCCCTCAATCTTAGCCCCTTTTTCCTAGCCTCTCAACCCCCTTCCCTTTCCCTTCCTAGTGGAGATTCATAACTCTTTCTTCATGGTTGGTCTACACACAACAATGTATTTTATTAATGATATTCATAATTACATATACAAAATTAGGCTCATTGGCCTTTGCATCTAGGCTCTCTGACCTAATAAACACATAAGTCTCCCATATTATAAATACTTGGATCGCCAGCCTATGAACATGATTAAACATCATTACAATTTAGCAGGGTCTTGACCTTGGGTTATTACGAGTTACAAATATGACGACGCCACAATTCAGTAAACCCATTTGTTTCTCAATGAGTTATGACTTCTATCACTAGTTACTCAACATTGACGGAGGAAAATGATTGAGTTATGACATATAATCAATCTAACTATTCACTCAATATTTTAAATATAATAGGCGATGAGTAAAACATAATAAAAACTTAATCGCACCATCCCTCCCTCCTGTAAATCCATTGACTTGCATGCCTCACATGCACACGCAGAACAACATGAGACAAATCATGATGAAGTGTGTGAAACTACATCCATATCAATAGGTTAGAAGATCATTTAAGGAGATATTAGTGTGCACTCTACCATCACACATGATCTTGATGATCCCACATAGGTTGTATACCCTCCGATGAAAAAACTGGGAAGATACTAGATATCCAATCATTTTCTCCCGCAAATATTTTTTGATGGGTATATATCTCCTTAAAAGAAGGTCATTCAACACCATGAACACCAGAATCACTTGGGGGTTTCATGATGTATATTTCAACCTTGTATAATATTTTACTGCCAACAAATTTTCAATAAAAGAACAAAAAATATACAATGGAAAATACACACATTACACAAATATTTTTTCCCTAGGAACCCAAACCGGAAAAACCAACATATTCTATATTCATTTGTGCACCATGCATTGTTTACAATAAAATATACATATAGGATATGACAACATATAAAACCCTAATCCAATGGCCTATATTATTCAACAAACCTAATTCCTTAACCAAAAATAGAAAACCATCGGATAAAAATGATGTGTCGAAAAACCGCCCAAAAAAAGACATGAAAACTGGTAAAAAGAAAAAATTGGGGGGGCGCTCCACCCCCCTCTTACCCCCCTGCACACCTAGTGTAACGTAGACACTAGTTCTAGTCGTGCAAATAATATAACACATACCCAACATTCTCCCATTTTTTTTTTCTTTGCATACATGGGGTTGCAAGGTTACATAGTCAACAATCCAGGGTAACAATGCCCATAGATCCTCTACACCAAGAGAAATTCTCAGTGCTCACAGATTTTCTTAATGAATCTACAACATTCTTCAAAGTGTCCACCTTCATTATAAACACCATCTTTTCTTCAACCATGTCTCTCACAAAGTGATATTGAACATAAATATGCTTTGTCTTTGAATGATAAGTTGGGTTCTTCGCCAGAAAAATTGCACTATGACTGTCACAATCTATCCTTACAACTTGTTGTACCAACCCAATGCCTGAAAATAATATCTATAACCATATTTATTCCTTTCTTGCATGATTGGGTTCCATGTATTCAACTTTAGTAGTTGAAAGTGCCACTACAGACTGTCTTTTTCTCATCCAACTGATTGGTCGTCCAAACAGGTTAAACACATACCCTCTTGTAGATCATCTACGATCCATATCTCCATCCCAATATGCATTCACAAATCCATGTATGTCCAACACTCTGTCCAAACTTGGTCTTTCTTGGTAGCACAATCCATAACTAGTAGTGCCATGCAAATACCTAAAAACTCTCTTTACTTTTCTCCAATGCTCCTTCCTTGGTTTTGACATATACCTACTCAAAACTCTCACTACATGTGCAATGTCCAGTCTAGTATAGACCATTGCATACATAAAATTTCCAACCGCACTGAAATATGGAACATGATACATGTCCTCCTCTTTTTCATGTGTCTTGGGACATTGATCCACAAATAACTTTATACCTATAGGAATAGGGACCCTGACCAGTTTACATTCCTGCATATTGAACCTCTGCAATATTGTCGCAACATATTTTCTATGATTTAACCATAGTTTCTTTTTTTTTTATCTCTTTTAATTTCCATGCCCAAAATGAAATTTGGAACACCAATATCATTCATGTCAAATTTAGAGGAAAACTGAGTTTTCACATCCTAGATAATATCCCTGTTGTTTCCTATCAACAACATGTCATCCACATACAAGACCAAATGAATCAAATGATCACTAATTAATTTAAAATATACATAATGATCCTCTTTGCTTCTTGTGAATCCAAGTCCCAACACATAAGTATCATATTTTTGATGCCACGTCCTTGGTGATTGTTTTAAACCATACATGAACATTTTCAGCGTGCATACCAACTCCTTCTTTCCCTTCACAACAAAGCCTTATGTCTGCTTCATGCAGATTTCTTCTTCTAGATCCCCATGTAGGAATGTTGTCTTCACATCCATCTATTCTACCTCAAAATCAAACACAACAGTAATAGATAACATAAATATAATAGAAGTTAACTTGGCAACATGAGAAAAAATCTCACCAAAATCAATTCCCTCAACCTGGTAATAACCCGTTGCTACTAACTAAGATTTGTATTTCTCCACTTTTCCTTCTACATTCAAATTTATTTTAAATACCCATTTGTTTCCAACGGGTTCTCTTTCATTCAACAACTCCATTATATCCCAAGCCTCATTATTATCCAAGGCTGTCATTTCTTCAACCATGGCCTTTTTCCATAGTTTTCCATCCTCTAAATACACTTTCTCCCTAATAGTTCTAGGATCGCCATCAATAATAAACAAAGAAAAATTTGAACAAAAAACACGTGGAGTATACCTTTCCGGTAGCCTTTTTCCCGCACTGATCTCCTCAACACTGGAGTATGAGGATATTCTTCCTCTAATTCTTGTTCTTTTGTAGAGTCTGATTCATCATCCTTTGACTCAAAATCTATTTTCTCTAGTTTTTACTTACTTGGTAGTAATTTCTATTTGAAAGAATCCTTCATTTCTCTAAATACGACATCTCGGCTATACACAACCTTCTTAGCTTCTAGGTTCCAAATATTATAACCTTTGAGACCATATTTATACCCAATAAAGATACACTTTTCATCCCTCTTATCTAGCTTACTCATGTTTTCCTTTGGAACATGAACATAGGTCTCACATCCAAATGCCTTGAGATGTGTGAGAGAAGGTTTCTTACTATTCCATATCTCACGTGGAGTCTTGTCATCTAGTGTTAATGAGGGTGATCAATTGACCAGGTAACATGCAATACCCACTACCTATGCCCAAAATTATTTCCCTAACCCAACAACACTAAGCATGCACCTTGCTTTTTCCATCAACATCCTGTTTATCCTTTCTGCAACTCCATTTTGAAGAGGTTTATATGGAGTAGTCTTCTTCCTTGCTATATTTCACTTCTTATAGAGCTCTTCAAATTCATTCTCATGGAACTCTCCACCATTATTTGTCCCCAACTCCTTAATTCTTTTCTCTATTTGATTCTCAACAAGAGCCTTAAAAATTTTAAACTTGTCAAATACTTTAGATTTCATCCTGAGGAAATACATCCAAGAACTCCTCGAGAATTAGTATATAAATGATACATAGCACACAAATTTTCCCAATGAAGGAACTAACAGAGGTCCAAATATATCAATGTGCACTAGCTGTAAAATTCCTTCTGCCCTTGTTGCACCAGAGGGGAATCTTACCTGATTCTACTTACCATATACACAATGTTAACAAAACTCAAAATAAAGAAATCAGTTAGACATACCTTCAACCATACCTTTACCATATAGTATTAAAATACCCTTCTCTCCAATATGCCCCACTCTTTGATTCCTCATAGTAACCTTTTCTCCAGAGATTGGAGGAGTTTTTTCTTATTCTTCTCCAATATAAGGGAAAATGGAACTATTACACCCATTACTAATAACACTTCCTTGCAGCTTATACATAGTTCCAATCTGAACTCCCTTAAGCAACACCCTTTCTCCTTGAACCATCCTGCGGGTTTCTTTTTCAAATACTGTTTTTACCCCTGCATCATCCATTTTTCTTACAGAAATAAAATTTCTGGCCAATCCTAGGATGTGCAGAACACCGAGAATTTTTCTGATCCTTCCATATATCAGAATCAACTTGAATTTTCCTCCTCCCATGATTTTGGTGATCGAGTGATCACCTAGGAATACATTACCTCCATCATACCTTTCATATTCACATAACCACTCCTTTTGGGGAATCGTGTGAAAAGATGCACTTCAGTCAACCATCCATGCCTCATGTTATTCTTGTGTTCTTGAAGAAGCCAAGTACACATTCCTTCTTTCTTCCTTGGAGGTATTTTCTTCTATAGAGGGAGAACCTTCATATCCCTTGACTTTTCAATTCTTTTGGATCTACATTTATTTTTGAAGTTCCCTTCTTTCCCACATCTCTAGCATACCTTTACAAACTTTTCGGGAGATTTAGATCTATCGTTAAACTTATATCACCCACTTGATGACTTAGATATATATATTTCCTAGGAGCATCCTCTTGCAAATAATGCATCTTTTCTCTATCCTTCCACGTTCTTCAATCTCATCTGCGTCGACAACAAGGATGACACAACATCGTGAAAACTCAAGGTAGTTGTATTATTACCTATGGCCACAACTATACTATCCCACGAGTATGTTAAAGATAATAGTAAACTAATACACTTATCTTGATATAAAAGTTTAATCTCAACAAATCACAACTGACTTACCATAGTATTGAAGGCGTTTAGATGCTATGTCACCGAGTCTCCATCTCTCATCCTAAGGTTCTACAACTTTTTCCCCATGAATAGTTTATTTACTAGGGACTTAGAATGATACAATTTGCCCAACTTAATCCATAACTCCTTGGTTGTAGCTTCCCCTGACACATTCAGTAATATTGAATCTGAGAGATATAATCGAATTGTGCTCTTTGCCTTCTAATCCAATGTTTTCCAGTCATCTATTGACATTCTTGTAGGTGAAGTACCTAGATCCACAACGATCCACTAATCTATGTCTACCAACATATCCTCCATCTTGAGCTTCCACAACTTAAAACTTTTCCCATTAAATTTCTCGATCTCTATTTTTTAACTACTTGCCATTTCTTTTCACTTGAAGAATCAATATCGCAGATCTCCCACTATAACAAGGCTTATCACAATCCTAAACCAAACCCCTGAACACAAAGGCATCCCCATGAAGATAATAATTTCTCTAATTCGAAATGTATATTTTAACCTTGTACAATATTTTACTACAAATAGATTTTCAATAAAAGAATAGAAAGGATACAATGAAAAGTACACACATTACATAGATATTTTTCCCCTGGAAACCCAAATCGAGAAATCCAACATATTATATATTCATTCACACCATACATTGTTTACAATAAAATATACATATATGAGACAATAACATCCAAAACGCTAATCCAATGACTTGGATTAGTCAACAACCCTAATTCCTTAACCGGAAATATAAAATCATCATGAAAAACCATGTGCCAAAACACTACCCAAAAATGGACATGAAAATCGGTAAAAAGAAAATTTTGGGGGGAGCTTCCCCCAAACCCTCGTGTAAGGGGGATACACGCTCCTATTACCTCCTTGTGCACCCATTGCAATGTAGACACTATTTCTAGTCATGCAAAGAATATAAGACAGACCCAACATGTGAGATCATTCATTACAGAAATGGGAAGATATATATCCTCTTCTCATACACAGATTGTGATCTGATTATGCATATGGAACAAAATTTCATAGCAGTGTTGTGATATTCTCACAGTTGGCGTAAAACCTAGGAACATTACAAAAATTTCATTATTGCAGGTCACGAATCTTTGCAGTCCATCAATAATACTTTGTGACTCCTATGTGACAACCACTACCTTGATTCTTCCCCAACAATTGTCTTGGAACCATATTGGCATCAATTTCAAGAAGAAAAACGAACTGGTGTGGATTCTCATCACTTCTCCATGGAATCCTTAGGGGTTACACTCATATAGGTAGGATGTAGCTAGGGATTCCTCCCATAGTGTAGTCATTTGAAGGATCTGTACGATGCCTAATAAAAATCTACAAGTTGACTACATAAATCTCAAACATACATGAATTAAACGTCTATCTAACAATTATATTTCAAGGATGGAGATGCAGTGTCCATAAACTTGTGTGCATTCTCACAATGTTGGTGAGGATGATGAAGTTCTTGAAGGTATGAAACTAAATTATTCATCCCTCATATAATTCCCAAACTAACTTAAAGGACCTTCTTCCTGCAACTATGCTTCTTCAGGGATTAGTTCAGGAACACTTATTGCATGCTCCACCATCTCTTTTGCAGCCTCCTTCTACATAGATTCTTTCACATGCTTCTTGTTTGGTGTGCGAAGAATCTTGGGATGAAGTTTTAAACATTTTCTAATCCAATGACCACTCATTTTGCAGTGAGTGCAATAGTTGTGTGACTTCATGTCCATCTTTCCTTCACTATAAGGATCTTTCTCTTCCAACACTTTGCAATACTCTTTATGTCCCAAGATTTTCGAGGAGACTTTGATTTCCTCTAGAATCTCTTGCTAGATCTATCACTTTCAAAAAGTGATGTTCCATCCTTTTTCTTAGATGGTGTTGGAAATGATTCAATATTTTTTCTTGAATAATTACTTGCTTCTATTGATTTTGAGCATTCTCCTTCACCATATCCCAATCCTACATACCGGGGCCTTCCCACAACCTCCAGTATTTGAATGATGCATTGGCCATTAATACCAAAACTTCCTCCTTTATACCCCATCTTCCTCAAAAATTTCAAGCCAATGCCCTTGGTGTGCCTTTCAATAACTCCAAAAGAAGCATCATCATTAATAATGGAAGGAATTGAACATGGATAATTATTTACCTCCATTCATGTTTGTGACACTTGGTCATCTTTCTAATGTTTGGCCAACTGCTCCTCCTAGTTGGATGAAGTTGTAGATGATGCTTATAGGAAACTACATTGGTTACCTGGTGTGTGGAGAGCATCCTCTATTATCTGACAACATGTGTATCCATCAACATTTTCATAACATGAAACATAACTAATATACTTGTCATGGCCGCAAGTTGGTCTCGTCTTGGATGGACTTTTTGTTGCCTCTGTCCTGGAGAATTCCCAACTTGCTCCTCCACTGCATGTTCCAAAATAAGTCATAACTTCCTCTTTTCAACTTCTGCAAACTCAAGAATCATTTTTATCTCGACATTCTCTGCTTGGATGCATTCGTTTATTTCTTCAAACTCAAAAATCCATGCTTTCTTCTTTTCTTTTCCCATGATTATATTCATAAACTGCAAAACTGGTCAGACCTGATCTGATACCACTTGATCCTATATTTTGTGTGATTTATTCCTCTACTAAAATCTATGATGAGGATATTTTACTGACGATTAATTACATGTGAACATGAGCAAATAATTTCTAAGCATTGCATATGAACATGAACAAAATTGTCATAATTATGTGCATGTGTGTAATTAAATCTCTACTTAATCAAGCAAGAATGAAATCAATGCTCACACATATAATTTGAAACCCATATGTTAATGGAGTTCACCAGACTCTCTTGGATACATATCCATATACACTTGGAATATGAATTTCTTTATTATCCTTCCTATAGCAACGGGTTGAAACCTTCTCACAAAATGTGGCATGTGTTGCATAAAGGGATGAAAACCTAGAGCAACCTTCTCTTATACAAAGAGAACTTAAGGCTCTTACATAAGTGTCTTTTCTTCATATACCATAAGGACTAAATTCATTTCTTACAATCTCTCTTGATATCTCTCTCCAAGATCCCTAAAGGGGATCCATAAAGGGATGAAACCCAGAGCTTACATAAGGAGTTTATATAGTTTCCTTAATGCCATAATTCAAGGAGACAAAATCCACAAATTTAGGATCTAATAAAAACTGAAGGATAAATATGAGAAAGCATCTCAAACAACCTATGAGACCCTTAACTTCCCCTTGAGAGTAGGAAACCACTTGTGATAAAATGAGGTTGAATCCCAAACCAACTCATGAGACTCCCAACTTCTCCTTAAAACTAGGAAACTAATTGTGAGGTGGATTCTCACACTTAATTTAATTTCCTTTTCACAAATTAAATGAAAAATACATGAGCACATTATGCTCAAACGTAGTATTCATTTACAATAAGTCATTTTCCCTTTATAGAAACTTTAATAAGCTTTAGCCTTGGCGTGTAATGTGTAAAACACGGTGTCCATAATGTTGCAGAAAATTGTTTGAGACTTCTTCATTGGAAGTGGAGATCCTCTTGGATTGTTAAATCTAGTTCTTATTCGTAGCTGGAAAATACATGAAATTAATTACTTAGCATAACTTTTAATTTATGAGTTTTTTCACACGTAATGGACCTCATTCGGGCTATGGGACGTTACATACGTTATCACTCCATAATTTTCCTTGGTTTTGAAAGGAAAACACAAAGGTAACTTTTTCAAACCACTTTGGGATGGAAACTAGCCTTTCCACCTAGAGAGGGCTCTCTCACTGAAATTATAGCACAGTGGCCAAATATGTAGGTAAAGACAAAAAGTTTATGATGTGGTTGATGGAATAGAGGAGAGGACCATTGGGCATGGAGTCATGAAGGTAAATATCAATTACAAGGATCAGTAACTTATTACTAAATATTCAGAACAAAGGCAAGATAGATACACTTTTTTGAGACCATTAACTTGTTGTCGTATGGTGGTGGAATTAAGAAAACAATCTATCAAGGAATAACATCTAATAGTGTATGAGTTCTACAATGATTCTAGAGGAAAAATATGAAAGTACTTGAATGTGGTGAAACTAGACCATTTTAAATTAATTCTAATTCATAAATCTCCATTCAAATACTAAAGAAAATACACAAGTGAGTAACTAGCAAAGGAAAAATATTTACATGAAATAAATGCATGCTAGGGAAAATATAGATTACATGATTCTATGTTCAAAAGAGTTATGTACGTCTCTATTAATTCATCTTTAACTGTTCATAGATATTACAGGCACAACAATCTATTTTTCTCACACACCCCTCGAACCCTTTTACAATCCTCTTCCTGATATTATATAGAATTACATTCCAATCTAACTCAATAAGGTTGAAATATTTAGGGTTTCACATTCAATAAAGAGTTACAAACTAACTCCTATTTTTTAGGGTTTAGTTTTCAACTAAATAAATTTGGCAAAAATATTTAAAATTAGGCTGTAAAGATACCTTCAAATGTCCCAAACCATGACACATATGCACAAAATGAGAGAGGTTTTTTTATATGAACCCATTATTGAGAAAAATGTCTTTTATTTTGTTGATATCAATTACCATCTGCTCAGAATCTGATCTTGAAGCTAACTACAAAACAAATCAGCTACACAAAATTTCACAGCAAATCACAGTTTTGCCTTTTCTCCTAAATGGCAAACTAGGTTTGGCTGATTTTTTTGTGAGAAAATCAATGACACTATTATTCCTCTCCACAAAAGATTTGGGCAAAACCAAGTTCGTCATTTTAAAGATATGATGCAAATAAAATTTTGCAGCAATTAATTTGCTGCAAAACTGTTGTACAAGAAATTTTGTAGAAAATTGCATTTCACTTCGAAATCTCTATTTTCTGACCATCTTCCTTTGAAACCTGATTTTGACTATGTGCATTATATATAATGGTTTATGCCTTTGTATATGATGTAATTAGACTGATGTAATTAGACTGTACCACGATTGCTCCATATTGAAAAGACTAATCTGAATGGAGGACTTTTTATTTCAATCTCAAAACATAAGCAGACTTCAAAAACAAAAATGTGATCTTCCATGGAGTGTTATTCATCATTATACTACCACTTGTTCCAACATATCCAAATTACTCTTTCCAACTTGCTCTCTAGTCCTATGTATACTTTCCTTCAAGGATTTTTTTTTCTACTTGTAGAACTCTATTATGCTTATACATGTTTTTGGCTTGTCTATGTAAGGGAAACATTCTTATTAGAATTTTCTTATTGTTCTCTAAATCCTTCTCACATGCATATAGATGATCTTATGTACCTTTCTTCATTTTCCTATTTTCTTCTTGCAGTTAAGCAATCATATGGTGTTCTTGTTTTAATTGGCTTTTGAGTTCCTTGACTATCATATTATATTATCCTTTTGCTTGTCAGGTTCCATCTATGTTGGTAAAGGAAAAGTAATAATGGATGATTTATGAAATAGGAAATGTTTCAACAACTTGCAGAGTTTTGAAAGGAACAGAGTTTTGGTAGAGCATATAAAATTTCGTAGTGAACCATAAGTTTTTGCAGTGAGATTTAAATTGAATGGTTGCAAGTCACAAAGGTACAATCATTATTTCAAATCCTAAGTAACCCTTTGTTCATGTCACAACATGCCCTCAAGACTCTTTAAAAAAATAATATGATGACTTTAGACTATAATATACTAGATATAAAAAGTATGCAGAACAAAAATAAAATGCTAGAAATGGCAGAATAACAACAATATAACCAGAACAATCACCACAATAGCACTGAAATGATATAAGAATAACAACATAAATGGCACTTTGATTCTGAAAGCAATGTTCACGGGCCTCTTCGAGGGGGAAACCTCAAGTTGAGAAAATCTTTATTACAATAATATCCAAGCTAGGTTCGCATACCCTCGACTCCTATTTATACTAAATATGTTTATCAAAAGAAGCATCTAGAGGAATATCCTTCTAGAAGAGAAAGCTTCTATTAGGTCTTCTTACATTCGACTTATTCTATTTTATTGCAAGGCCTTAATAATATTGGCCTTTATTACATCCGAATATATTGTTCTACCTATGTGCGGGTTAGGACCCTAACATATCCTTCCCCTTAAAAACAACCTTGTCCTCAATGCTTGAGATGTGGAAATTGTTGCAGAATGGTAGCTGGTTCCCAAGTGGCATATGTTGGAGTTGTATATTTCCACTAGACTAACACTTCCTTGATGGTTCTATGACACAGGCGATGCTCACGCTGGTCCAAAACTGCTTGTGGTTGTAGCCAAATGGATCCTTCTTTGTCTAACTCGGGAAGGTTGGTTTGAATTTGGCACTTAGTTCCAATGACCTTCTTTAAGAATGAAACATGAAAAATAGGATGTAGCTTCGAATGACTAGGCAAAGATAATTGATAGGCTACTTGTCCCACATTCTTGAGAATGATATAAGGACCATAAAATTTGGGTGCTAGCTTCTGACAATGATCGACCTTGAGGGAAGTTTTCTTGTAAGGTTGCAGTCGAAGAAACACATAATCCCCTTCTACAAATTGACATTCAGAGCGACCTTGATCTTCTTGTTGATTCATGCGATTATGTGCCATGAACAAATTTTGTTTGAGGGTATGGATAATAGCCTCTCAAATTGTAAGTGTTTGTTCAAACACCTAGACCTTCAAGACACCAGGTAAGTATGAGAGAACTGAAGGTGGCTTCTGTCCATATACCGCTTCAAAAGGAGTCATGCATGTAGTTGTATAGCATGAAGTGTTGTACCACCATTCAGCTAGGGGTAACCATTGAGCCCACTGATTTTTCTTTTCTGAGGCAAAACATCTCAAATATGTTTCCAAACACTTGTTGACAACTTCTATTTGACCATCAGTCTGGGATGATAAGCTGTGTTGAGAAGCAATTGGGTGCCTTGTAGCTTCAACAGTTCTTGCCAAAAATTGCTTGTGAAAGTTGGGTCGCGATCAGAAACAATAGAGTGTGTCATGCCATGAAGCTTGAAGACCTGATCCATGAAAATTTGAGCCACCATGGATGCTGTTATAACCCTAATTTGCACCATACAAGCTTACCTGGCATCAGGCCATCTCAAATTCCTTCTTTGCCAAAACATTGTTGAACAACCCTTCTTAAAAACACTTTTTATAAAGGCCCACACACCCTGCTCTATCACTGCATGTGTGTACATGCTCGCTGACCCAAAACAGCCCATGTGTACCTACAAAAGCACGAAAAAGGGAAAGTTGCCGACAGAACACACAACTTTGGCTGAGTTAACTGAACCTTCCAGCCATGCATGGCCGAGGGTTCGCCCAAATACCTAGCTTCTTCTAGCCTATAAAAGAAGGGTTAGGGGTCCCATTTGGAAGAGGAGAATAATAGTAAAGAAACTCTACTGAATTGCACATTCCCATTGTCCCAACCCTTTAGCCATCCTTGTGCAAGAAGAGATACAGAGAAAATAAGTTGGAGGACAGTTGAAGAGGATCCCAGGATCAGGTTCGCGGAGCAGTGGCCGGTCTTGACATTGTAAGTTGATTCATTGAAATTAGTAAAGAAATGTTTTTCCCATCCCACTATATGAGTTCTTCATAGTTTATTGAATATATGTTTGAATCTCTAACCCATTAATTTGTAGGTAAAATGCATGTATAGTTTGTCACTTGTTTTGTATGCAGGTCATCCTTGGGAGGAGAGCTGCTAACAAGTGATCAAGCATGAAGAAGGATTGACATCAAACGCCCGAAACAAGGTATTTTCGTCTAACCATGTATTTGACCTATAGATTAATGGGTTAGAGATTCAAACATATAGTCAATAAACTATGAAGAACTCATATAGTGGGACGGGAAAAAATTTCTTTATTAATTTCAATGAATCAACTTACAATGTCAAGACCGACCACCTCTCCGCGAACCTGATCCTGGGATCCTCTTCAACTGTCCTCCAACTTCTTTCCTATGTATCGCTTCTTGCACAAGGATGGCTAAAGGGTTGGGACAATGGGAATGTGCAATTGGGTAATCTGAGATGGCCTGATGCCAGGTAAGCTTGTATGGTGCAAATTAGGGTTATAACATATGCCCCCTAATGTGTGAGGTTAGAAGAGCATCTGATGGTCAAAATACATTACCAATCTTTACTGATATGCCTGCCTCAGTGAGACATTTGTTATTTTGCATATGACACCTCCCGGTTCCTGGTTCCTAAGCTCACTTGTTCAACACATCAGTAAAGATTGGTAATGTATTTATGCCATCAGATTCTCTTCTGACCTCACACATTAGGGGGAATTTGTTATAACCCTAATTTGCACCATACAAGATTACTTGGCATCAGTCCATCTCAGATTCCTTCTTTGCCAAAACAATATTGAACAACCCTTATTAAAAACACTTTTTATAAAGGCCCATGCACCCTGCTCTATTACTGCATGCGTGTACATGCTTGCTGACCCAAAAAAGCCCGCGTGTACCTACAAAAGAACGAAAAAACGAAAGTTGCCGAAAAAACACACAGCTTTGGGTGAGTTAATTGAACCTTCCAGCCATGCATGGCTGAGGGTTTGCCCAAATGCCTAGCTTCTTCTAGCCTATAAAAGAAGGGTTAGGGGTCCCATTTGGAAGAGGATAATAATAGTAAAGAAACTCTACCCAATTGCACATTCCCATTGTCCCAACCCTTTAGCCATCCTTGTGCAAGAAGAGATACAGAGCAAAGAAGTTGGAGGACAGTTGAAAAGGAGCCCAGGATCAGGTTCATGGATGTAATGTCCCCATTTTGGGACATTACAACATTTCAGAGTGTTATGCCTGCCCGAGTAGCCAGATAGGGATGACGGAGAGTTCAGGATATATTGAGGGGTTTATTCGGGCCCGACTTGTATCGTTCATCATCAGGATCCATTCCGCACAGCTGGGCTTTGGTTTCATTGCATTCCGATGATTTTCGTAATTTTGAGTTATTATGGGTCATATCTTAATTAAATTCACTAAGAAGGTCATAATGGGCATATTACTTGGAGAAACATCTTAGTGTAATAGCTCATCGGAA
>ML793937.1:103387-174997 GCA_009831015.1 Picea engelmannii
CAGTGGCCGGAGAAGCCATCAGGATGGATAAATCACTTTTTACAGGCAAAATGGTTAATTAATTAATTAATAAAGTGATATAATCAAGGAATAATAAAATAAAGTAAAAGTCACTTGGAGGGAAAAGGTCAACAACGAATTAGTGTTTCAGGAAGCTATAAAGGAAGGGTAAAGCAACCTAATTCATGATGCATTGTTATGATTTGATGTTGAGAGTTCCCAGAGGAGGAAGAGAGTCGACCTTACTGTTTTGTGGATTTCTATAGGAAACCACCACCATTGATCGGTTTCGGTGTTGAGAGACACACCCTAGCCCATCGGAGATACCATCCAGGTATTTCACCGTGATTTTCAAGAGTATCCATTGCAGAGTGCGCAACTCAGCCGGTGAGGGCGCAAGTCAATTTGAGGGTTTGGAGAGCTGCCCGAGATCCGTATCCAGATTACAGTTTCCTTCCAACCCATTTGAGATCCAGCCAGGGCGCTTCTATTGAGCCATCTATCATCAGATTCTGACGGTGGAATATTGCAGATCGACTCATTCAGCCATTTACGGCGCAGTTCTTCCGGACAGACATTTGGTGTTGCATGCAAAGTTTCAGAGTAGATCTGGACAAATCCTTCCAACCCATTTCCTTATTTGGCGAGACGATCATTTTGAGCCATATAGCAGCAAATTCCATTGGTGGAATCCTTTGGGGCACATCCAGTGTCCCAAGAGGGGCGCAAACCCCCCAGGGGTCCAGATCCAGTGCCTCAGGGATCAGATCCGAGATCCGGCAGACATCCATTTAAGTCTAGAGACTAGGGCGCTTCTATTGGAGTAGTTTCCAATGCATTCCGATGATCGATTCTTCCAGACGAGTTTTCCAGCTGGTAGCGGTTACCGTATTTCTCCGGAATCGCATATTTTTGTCGATCTATCCATGCATGCATCAGATCTACTATCATCTTCTGATCACGGGTATTTTTATGTTATTTGATTGTATTCCAGTATTGATCCATGAGATCTGACTGACGTTTATATTCTATATTTCCAGTAAGCTATTGTATTTCCGTGCTCGAACCGTTATTATACATGATATTGGGTAGTTGATGTTCTCTACTTTTGCATGCATCCTTTATATGTTGTTTAAACCTTAAATATGCAACATGCACATGTAATAACCAACACGCACATGCAATAACCGACATGAACATGCAATAACCATTAAGATCTCAAACATACAACTGAAACGCAACCAGAAACCCCCAGTGTATCATATCTGCAAGACAGAATAGTAGATCAGTAGCAAATATCTCGATCCGCGGGATCAGGGATAATTCAGTGGTATCAGAGATTTAGTCCTACTAGCCCGTGACTAAAGTCGATGAGTTCAGTGGGTGACCTAGAAGGCATAGAGGATTCTAGGAGATAGATATGAGCGACCAGAGGGCAATGGTAAGGCCCCCATGGAACTAGAGGTAGCCTTCATGCAGGTTATCAGTGATATGTTAGCTAGTTAGTGGACCATGTCTCAGTCCTTGGCTCAGGTGGCTGATAGATTAGCTATGGTGGGCATTTCAGGCACACAAGCCCCACATGCAGCAGAGGGGAACTTGGGGGCAGGCAGTAGACCCCAGACACCTACTCGCACATACACACCTTCGAGTAGGATTCCCAGACCATGGTTCCCTAGTTTTCAAAGGGCACCACCAACAACAACACAACAGTCGTTAGCACACAGGATTCCCACTCAGGCGAAAGACTTTGCAGAGTACAAGAGGGAGTATGCAGCGTTGGGTCCTGACTTTCATCATGAAATGAAACTGGTCGAATACTGTGGACTTAGGGGCATGGACCATCCCAGAGAACCTCAGAGAAGAGGACAACAGCAGCAACAAGGGAATAACATATATTTCATTTGGAAAGTTGGTAAACTCACCATACCTTCTTTTGACGGATCGTCCAAATGCACTGCCCGAGTTGGGGTACAAAATTTAGACATGTACTACAAGCTCAACCAGATGATTGAGACGGAGGCTTCTTGTGCATTTGAGGAATAGTTGGATGGACAGGATGATAGTGCATGTCCTTCATCATCCCCGTCAGGCAATGTTGAGGATTCAACACTTCGACATACTGGTGACACTTGTGAGGATTCATATGTGTTGGCACTTAGACATGATGAGATTAGGAGGTTGGATGACCTACCTATGGGTGTAGACATGGCTTCCAGGAAGTCATGTATGGAGGATAATGAGCTTCCTATGATGAGCGGGCCACATTTTTCATCTTCTCAATCATATATGCTAGCCACGACACATGAGGATATCAGTGGCATTCCTGATATGGTAGAGGAGCCATATGTACACAAGGGACATATGGATTTACAGACCCAGGAGGAGAGGTATGGCTTGGAGATAGTTGACCTTACACATACCTATCAGTATGAGGAGAGTGAGTCACCATTCTTGGAGATTCCATTGATGGATCAGGTTGTGGAGACCGACATCTTGTGGGGACACTTACTCCCAGGATCGATCTATAGTGATGATGATACACTCATTATTGGTCGGGATGACCATAACACGTGTTTGGACACATCTGTATGGGATCCAGGCGCAGATGATATTAGTAGGGTGAGTGCACAAGAGGATACAGCTGCCCATACAGGATACAATGTGATTTAGATGGGGGTAGCAGTTGGTGATGGTGTGCAGTGGCCTATAGGAGGACTCAGTAGCGTAGTGGACAGTGGGCAGTTCAATGCCTTATCTTTTGAGGAGTGTGTTGTTGGGGATTCCATTGTTGACACTAGAAGTGAGGGGCATGAGGTAGAACCTCAACGAGACTGTGATCAGGAGTCATGACACTGGACGTGACAATTGAGAGTCAGTGAGGACATGATCATGGCAGCCACTCGATGCATTGATGATACACACGCATTGGTGGCAGGTTATTGTTGGAGGGCCTCAATGGCACATGATAGTTCAGATAGGGGACTTACCATTGATGATTTCCATACACTCATGGAGAGAGTGACTGTGATGAGGGATGACTACCAAAAGTTATCGATGGACAAATATTACCTATTGGATATTGGCGAGATGTATCACAGGGCAGTGAGGGATCAGGAGCTTGAGGTGGACCGAGTCACTCGTGAGTTGGTGAGCACACGAGGATTATTGGAAGGCACACAGACAACCCTTCAAGAATTAGAGTCCAGATTAGATGAGATCCTTGAGGAGACTGGTCAGAGATACACTATATCTATCTCGGCAGAGAGTCAGATATGTTCCTTGGTTACATTGCTAGAGGATATCTGGGTGTCACAGGGGCCACCATTCATGGGTAGTTCTGAGACAATCAGTCATACACATACACACGAGGATTCCAGAGCGAGGGGAAGTTATGAGGAAGCTTTCATTTGTGTTCCAGGATTGGTTGATATCCACACATAGGTTGATCCGACAGTACACCTTGGACATATGATGATGAGAGAGATGTACAGTGGGATTCACGGGGATGCATTGGATGGCAGGGAGGAGACACACTTAGTGGAGCATGGAGATTCCTCTCCCTTACAACAACACATAGTTCTGGGAGATCACCTTCACAATAGAAACAACTATTTGAGTGATGATGGAGGGAGAGTGATTGGCCAACAGTTTTTGGAGTTATCTACTGTTGTACCCGATAGTTGGAGTTTAGGCGATTATTCACCATGGGTGCTAGTGGATGAGATTTTGGTCCAATCCTGGGGATTGAACAAAGCATATGATACTTTCCAATCCTACAGTTGGGTGAAGATATTTATGATAGCCTTTATCGACACTTTTATCATTGACAACCGCATAGGGGGTGCTAGACAGTGGCAGGGGACATGGAGAGTTGGTAGGCTGAGACCACCTGACAAGAGTGTCTTGATTGCATACAAAATGATAGGGGTGGATCATCAGGGGAAGATAGTTGAGTTCCTAGGCGTGATGGAGAGTATCCTAGGCCATGGGACAGAGGATAAATCAGAGGTTGCTGCATATTCAAACTCTCATTGGGATGAGGGTGGACATATTTCGATAGTTACCAGTAGGGCACATTAACAGTTAGTGGGGATTGGAAGTGATGAGATTCCAAATTTGACATGGGATCCTGGAGTCCATTGAGTCGATAGTTTGTTTCATCTTATGAGGATCCATGCGTGGAGGGTCCAGTATGGATACTTTGAGCAGACAGTCATGATCAGAGTAGAGCAACATCAACATGATGGTCCTTGTCAGAGACTAGCATGGGACCCTGGGATTATGGGGCTGGGCATTTCATTGGCTGATGGAGATGAGCAGATGTTTGCAGGGGGAAGTCACTTTGCTTTCCCATTGAGTTTCAGTATTGGGGAGAGCACGTCACTGGCTGGTGATTCCTTGAGGTCTTGTAGTACCTCACTATGGCAGTAGCATGTTCAGTCGGTGGGGGCCATGTTGAGTTTGGTATGGTCTGATAGAATAGACCCATTTCAGGTTGAGGCCATGTGTTATTTGCAGGAGACTCATGATGTTGATATGTTACAGAACTATACTCCACAGGGCATTGCAGTTCACATTCTGATATGGGACCTAGGGATTGGAGTGCTTGGTAGTTCAACGTTTGATGGATTTGAGTTTCAAGTAGAGGGGTTTCTCGGGGAGTTGACTGAGATTCTTTGGCCATTGATCATTCTACTCATCAGGAGCATGTGGGTGTCATGTGTGGTGAGCACTTGGAGAGACCACATCTTGAGGGAAGTCTACCTTTTATCACACAGGTGGATATGGGACCCTGGTATCATATGTAGTTGGATTCAGATATTGCTTGAGGACAAGAAATATTCCGACAGGGAGGACTGTAATGTCCCCATTTTGGGACATTATAACATTACAACATTTCAAAGTGTTATGCCTGCCCGAGTAGCCAGATAGGGGTGACAGAAAGTTCGAGATATATTGAGGGGTTTATTTGGGCCCGAATTGGATCATTCATCATTAGGATCCATTCCGCACAACTGGGCTTTGGTTTCGTTGCATTCCGATGATTTCCGTAATTTTGAGTTATTATGGGTCATATCTTAATTAAATTCACTAAGAAGGTCATAATGGGCATATTACTTGGAGAAACATCTTAGTGTAATAGCTCATTGGAATCGGGAGGAAGAGTATTACAGGATAAGATGATGAGAAGTGACTTTCAGTGGCCGGAGAAACCATCAGGATGGATAAATCACTTTTTACAGGCAAAATGGTTAATTAATTAATTAATAAAGTGATATAATCAAGGAATAATAAAATAAAGTAAAATTCACTTGGAGGGAAAAGGTCAACAACGAATTAGGGTTTCGGGAAGTTATAAAGGAAGGGTAAATCAACCTAATTCATTATGCATTGTTATGATTTGATGTTGAGAGTTCCTAGAGGAGGAAGAGAGTCGACCTTACTGTTTTGTGGATTTCTGTAGGAAACCACCACCATTGATCGGTTTCAGTGTTGAGAGACACACCCTAGCCCATCGGAGATACCATCCAGGTATTTCACCGTTCTTTTTAGGAGTATCCATTGCAGAGTGCGCAACTCAACCAGTGAGGGCGCAAGTCAGTTTGAGGGTTTGGAGAGCTGCCCAAGATCCATATCCAGATTGCAATTTCCTTCCAACCCATTTGAGATCCAGCGAGGGTGCTTCTATTGAGCCATCTATCATCATATTCTGACGGTGGAATCTTGAAGATCGACTCATTAATCCATTTAGGGCGCAGTTCTTCCAGACAGACATTTGGTGTTGCATGCAAAGTTTCAGAGCAGATCCGGACAAATACTTCCAACCCATTTCCTTATTTGGTGAGACAATCATTTTGAGCCATATAGCAATAGATTCCATTGGTGGAATCCTTTGGGGCGCATCCAGTGTCCGAGGAGGGGCGCAAACCCCCCAGGGGTCCAGATCCAATGCCTCAGGGATCAGATCCGAGATCCGACAGACATCCATTTCAGTCTAGAGACTAGGGAAATTCTATTGGAGCAATTTCCAATGCATTCCGACGGTTGATTCTTCCGGACGAGTTTTCCAGCTGGTAGCGGTTACCTTATTTCTCCGGAATCGCATATTTTTGTCGATCTATCCGTGCATGCATGAGATCTGCTATCATCTTCTGATCATGGGTATTTTTATGTTATTTGATTGTATTCCAGTACTGATCCATGAGATCTGACTGACGTTTATATTCTATATTTCCAGTAAGCTATTGTATTTCCATGCTCGAACCGTTATTATACATGATATTGGGTAGTTGATGTTCTCTACTTTTGCATGCATCCTTTATATGTTGTTTAAACCTTAAATATCCAACATGCACATGTAATAACCAACATGCACATGCAATAACCCACATGCACATGCAATAACCATTAAGCTCAAACATACAACTGAAACGCAACCAGAAACCCCCAGTGTATCAGATCTGCAAGACATAATAGTAGATTAGTAGCAAATATCTCGATCAGCGGGATCAGGGATATTTCAGTGGAGCGGTGTTCGGTCTCGACATTGTAAGTTGATTCATTGAAATTAATAAAGAAATGTTTTTCCTGTCCCACTATATGAGTTCTTCATAGTTTATTCAATATATGTTTGAATATCTAACCCATTAATCTGTAGGTAAAATGCATGTATAGCTTTTTGCTTGTTTTGTATGCAGGTCAGCCTTGGGAGGAGAGCTGCTAACAAGTGATCAAGCGTGAAGAAGGATCAACATCGAATGCCTGAAACAAGGTATGTTCATCTAACCATGTATTTTCTTAAAAGAAATGAGGATTAGGTCTGGGATGACGGTAGAAAGTAGGATTCTTTCGGTCTCATCTGCATGCATAATATAACCCTAAATGCTAGCCCGTAGGGGGATTTCCCACCACAACAGATGTTGTAAATGAGTGTTGAAGAGCGAATAAATGAGCATACTTAGAAAGGCGATCAACAACCACTCTAATGACTGATTTATTTCCCGATTTGGGTAAGCCAGTAATAAAATCCATAGAGATATTCTTCCAAATAGTAGGTGGAATTGAAAGTAGTTCTAGTGTGCCCAAAGATTTGATTGTTTCTCCCTTGTTGCATTGACACACATCACATTCAGTGACAAAATTACGAATGTCCTGTTTCATACCATCCCAGAAAAAAGAACGTTTGACCCTGTCATAGGTTTTGGTGAACCTGGAGTGCCTCGCTATGGGTGTAGCATGAATCTCAAAAAGTACCGTGGATTTAATCTTTGATTGTTTACTTAAATACAAATGACCTTTGTATCAAAGATCATCATGGAGCCAAGAGTACCCTGGGGAAGCTGGAGCATTGGACTGCAATTGTTGGATCATATGTGAACTTTTGGGATCTTGTAGCCATTCCTGGCGAACGGCTTGGATCCAATCTAGTACAATGAAGGAAAGAGAAAAAAGGGATCCTTCATCTTCATATTTTTGGGAAAGTGCATCCGCAACCACATTGTATTTTCCTTTCTTGTAAATGATCTCATAATCATATCCAAATATCTTAGTCACCCATTTTTGTTTCTCCGGGGAGGAAATGCGTTGTTCCATAAAATACTTGAGGCTTTGATGGTTTGTCTTAATTTGGAAATGGTGCCCCAATAGATAAGGGTGCCAGAGATCAATGACATGCAGAATAGGCAACATTTCCTTTTGATAGATTGATTTACCCAGATTTCTTTTAGATATTTTCTTGATGGTAAAGGCCAAAGGCCGACCCTCTTGCATAAGGACAACACCAATTCCTTTCCCCGAGGGATCACATTCCAGGACAAAGGTATTTTCGAAATCAGGAAGATCTAGGACTGGAGTGGTGCACATGGACATATTCAAGGTTTGAAAATCTTGAGCAACAACTGGATTCCAAGTGAAAGAGTTATTTTTTAGGAGAGCAGTGAGAGGTGTTGCAATCTTTCCATAATTCTTAACAAACTTGTGATAATACCCTGTTAAGCCCAAAAATCCATGCAAGATTTTGAGAGTCTTTGGGTTAGACCAGTCTTGCATAGCTTCAATCTTTTTAGGGTCCACCCTGATGCCATCCTTGCCAACCAGATGACCCACATATTCTACTTCTGACGCGCCAAAATCACATTTAGACTGTTTCAGGAAAAGTTGGTGTTGAGAGAGTAGATGGAGAACTCGATCCACATGATCAAGATGGTTTGTCTAGGTTTTTCTATAGATGAGGATATCATCAAAGAAAACTAAGACAAAATGATGGAGAAAAGGATGGAAGACATGATTCATGAGGGTTTGGAAGGTGGAGGGGGCATTACACAAGACAAAGGGCATGACCAAAAACTCATAGTGGCCCTCATGAGTTATAAAGTAATTATTGGGAATGTCTTCCTCTTTCATACATATCTAGTGGTATCCCGAACGAAGATCAAGTTTAGTAAAGAATTGGGCGCCACTCAATTCATCCAAGAGGTCATCAATGACAGGAATGGGAAATTTGTCTTTAATGGTAATCTTTTTGAGGGCATGAAAGTCAGGACACATTCACCAAGAACCTTCTTTCTTTAGTACCATGACCATAGGAGAAGAGTAGGGGCTCATACTAGGGAGGATAATGCCTACATTAAGGAGTTCCTGGACCATTTTCTCAAATTCATTTCTTTGGGAAAAGGGGTGACAATACAGATGAATATTGGGAGGAAGGCTTCCGGGTACAAGGGGAATGGAATGATCATGAACACCACAGGAAGGAGGGAGTCCTTGGGGAGTGGAAAATACCACTTGATGTTTAGAAAGGATGGCTTGGAGGTCTTGCGGCACTGAGGGTGTCTTTGTTGCTTGTATGGCATGGAGTTGGGAAATAACACCAGAATGACCTTTTTTGAACATCTTTTCCATCCGATGGGAACTAATTATCTCAAGTGAACCGATGGTGATGCCTTGGAACTTATATTGGTGTCCCTCCTGGTCGAATTGCATGGTTAATTCCTTAAAATCCATGAGAATGAGACCCAAAGTCCTTAGCTAGTCTGCACCCAACACAATGTCACAACTGCCCATGTCGATAGCAAACATATGAGGTTTCAGGTGGTAGTCACCAATTTGGAGACAAACATTTTCACAATGCCCTCCACATTTCATGGAGCCACCATTGGTAATCACGATTTGGAAATTATTGACGCCATGGATGTAGCAATGAGTTTCTTGGGCAATGTGGCGATGAATAAAATTATGGGTTCTTCCACTATCAACCAGAATGATGACCTTCTGATGCTTGATGCAACCGATTATCTTGAGGGTTTGGGAGTGGAGAATCCATTGAGAGCATTGAGGGAAATGTCTGGTTCTACTTTGGGAGGGTCTGAGGTTGGGGTTATGTCAGTGGTTTCAAGTGACTCAAACACAAAGGGAGTTTCAACATCCTCTTCCGAAATATCCTCAGAGATGGCCATAAAAAGATTTTGTTCCTGACACTTGTGGCCCGGGAAATATTTGTCATCACAATTGTAACAAAGGCCTTTGAGTTGGCGTTTAGCCATTTTATCCCTGGTCAATTTTTGGATCTTTAGTGGAGCAGAGGGAGTAGTGGGATTTACTAGTTTAGGGCGAGGGATAAAGGAGGGTTTTCTGTTTTGAGAAGATACAACCTGTTTTGCTTATTTATCTCTTTTAGTAGCCTCCACCCAACTCTGTGTCCGAGACATGAGGACATGGACCTGAATCTCATCCTTGAGGCCACTGATAAATCACTCTTGAAAAAAGGCATCAGACATGCCCTCTATCCAAAAATCCAGGTGCTAAAAGGAAGCTATAAGGTCTTCCGCTATTCTTGATTGTTTCAACTTTGTCAAACGGCCCAAATGCTTGGTGTCAGTGTCAAAGTGTTCATAAAGCTCTGCCACAAAGTGTGTCCAAGAAATATACCCTTGACGAGACATTTTTCTCCATTGCCACCATTGCCAACGTTCTTGATCTAGATGGAGAACACCATACTAGAGTTTGGCCAAGTCATATGTAATGTTGTATAAAGAGAAATAATGTTCCATTTGGGTTACCCAACTAGTGGGGTCCGAGCCATCAAATTTGTTCACATGCACCCTTGGAAGGTGTAGGTCACATTGAAAGTGACGGTGCTAAAAGTTATGGGAATGAGAGAAATGTTCACCTTCAGTATGTGGAGGTGAGTCAGAGGAAGGGTTATCTGTAGGAATATGAAGCTTGGTGCAGAGTTATGAAAAGACAGATTCAAGCTGGATGGTAAGGTCTTGTTTGATTTCCTCCATTGAGGACTATATGGTTTTATTGATGACGACAACATTGGCACTGAGTTGTTTCACTTCTTGTTGGATCTCGGTGAGACTAGATTGCAAGGTATTGAAGCAAGCTTCCAAGTCTTGGCTACGGGTATGGGCCATGAAGATGAGGGAACCGAAAAGGGGCGGGTGGGGTCAATTTTTTTTTCCAAAAAATGATATGTATGAATGTGATAAGGGAAAAGAGATGAATCCAATGGAATATGTCTCAAATAATAGGAGGATAGACCGTACCCTTAGCCGTATTACCCAACTACCCAGGTACTAGAGAGTATCTTCCCGAGTGTTGTTCTCGGTGGCACTATAGCAGTCAGGTGGATAATCGGTTTATCTAAAGAGGGCTTCAGGTAATCTAGATCGATCTGTACACATGTGATGTCTAATGTGCTACCACTTGAAGGGGTACCAATAGGGGTTACAAGGGTGGCCAACAGATGCGCGCTTAAGTACCACTTGTATTTCCTGCGTGTATGAATCCCTCAACCATGGGTTTATGCGCGTAATGATAGATCTTTGTGGCTTAAAGATGTCGGAATACGTCTCTACCTTGAAAAAAAAATTAACCCACACTTTCTGCCGAGGAAAGTGCTCTAATACCACTTGTAATATACCAGATATAAAAAGTATGTAGAACAAAAATAAAATGCTAGAAATGGAAGAATAACAATAGTATAACCAGAACGATCACCACAATAGCACTGAAATGATATAAGAATAACAACATAAATAAAACTTTGATTCTGAAAGCAATGTTCACGGGCCTCTTCGAGGGGGAAACCTCCAGTTGAGTAGAGCTCTATTACAATAATATCTAAGCTATGGTTCTCATACCCTCAACTCCTATTTTTACTAAATATGTTTATCAAAAGAAACATCTAGAGGAAGATCATTCTAGAAGTGAAAGCTTCTATTAGTTCTTCTTACATTTGACTTATTCTATTTTATTGCAAGCCCTTATTAATATTGACCTTTATTACATCCAAATATATTGTTCTACCTATGTGCGGGTTAGGACCCTAACATAGACTTTCCATTTTCAAATGATGAAAAAAATATTGTATGCCAATAATTTGACAAAATCATCTTGACTAGACCTTGAAGAAGAGTAACCACTCACTTATCATTCAAGATAATGCTCACATTCCCTTAGACACGACCCAAGACTCAAGAATAAACAAAACAAGATGTTTTGACAATGTGTACACTTATACACACTAACGTGGGCTCCAATGGGGATGATATCCTCCCTGTGAAGTAGCCAAAAACCTGCTGACCAAGTTCCTATCCATTGGGATGTTCCCAATTCTAGAGCTACAATGTAGACCTGTGACCAATCCTCAATTGAAATCCAACTGAAATCCAAAATGTGTTGTACTGCAAACTGAAAACTGAAGCTTGGAAACAATCATGCTAAAAAATGAATGCTAAAAATTGTTGAAAGGATTCTCAAAAGGTGAGCTTATTCATCACACCTACCTACTCTGTGAAACAGAATCCACTTAATCAAGTGAATTCAAAGGTACAGTGTAACCATGTAAGCACCTTGTCTACTATTTGAATTTATTGCATGTCTTTGATCAAGGGTAAAAATAAAACCCTATTTAATGGGAACAAAATCTGAAAACTTGGGACTGTTTACTAACTCCAAAAAGACTTAAAAAAGGATCTTCAAATGAATGAAATTTGATGTCTTTCTCATCCAAAATATTGTGACTTTTCTCCAGGTCATTTACATGCCATGAATCTACCCCTTCATCTGCATATTCTCTTTCATAAACTTCAACTCGATGGATTTTATAAAGAGGATGAAAATTATGATGAGACTACTGCAAACAAACATCTTCTAAACAAGAAAATAGTGTTGGCTACAATACTAAGTTTTCATCCTCCTTGTTTTCAAATTCATAGTTTATCAAAGTCTAACAATTTCCACTAATAAAATTTTCCATATAGCAAGCTACAGAATCATTAAGAACATGGAAAGGTTGTTGCTGATTTATAATTTCATTATTTTGTTCCAGTAAATCGATGGTATTTGGAATCAACTCAAATCATTTTCTTTCATTAATAATTTCAAAATTCTCTTTCAAAAACGTGAATGAAAAAAAACATAGAAGCAAAGAATTTCTTTCATCTGACTCTCTACTTTCCTCATTCTCTTTATCATTATTGAGATATATGGGTTGAATACTTTCATTGGACTGTTGAGATTGAATACTTCTTGATGGAGAACATGCAGTTGGTTGTTATTGAAATTCAGCCTCACTGTAATCATCATATTAATCATATATAGGTAAATCAAAAATCTTTGCAGTATCATCATATTAATCATATATAGGTAAATCAAAAATCTCTGCAGTATCATCAACTAGGAAAATTGGGACAACAACTTTCTCTTCAACAAGATGATCTTTATCTTTTGCAAAAACGTCATCATTGAAAACTTTGAAAAAAATCATGGAAAAATCTTCTTTCTGCTCATGCTAAAAAGGATCAGGATGTAAACCAATGCCTTCTTGTTCATGCACAGTCTCATGTTCTTCAACATTCCACTCATCATTATCAATCCGATCCAAGAGATTACAACATGCTAGAAGGTTATCTTACACTTCTTGAGCATCAAAAAAATTTGTTGCAAGGTAACAAAGATCCTCTCCATCAGAAGAAAAGCTAAATCTGGATGAAAGGTTGTTGCATAACACAGCCTGGAAGCAACTTCAAAGGGCTAGATATTTTTAAGCATCTTGTAGTAACAATTATGAAACCTCTTATTAAACATTGATACAATTTCATCCCTGTGTCTCTTCATGGCATGAAACTATGAAAGGTACAAATCCCAAGACTTCTTCTCACCCCAAAAATTTAGAAAAACATCCTTCAATTCCTCCCATGAACTAACTGATTCACACTGCAAATGCATAAACCACTCCTTATCATCCCCTTGCAATGATTTAGAAACTTCTCTCATGACATCATCATGATGCTAAACTTCAAAAAGGTCAATGAAATGCTCAAAATCTTAGATATGTTTTTCATCCGTGATTTTATCAGGTTCTACATCAAACTTAGGAATATACTTCTAATGTTTCGGAGGAAAGTCATGAACGATATATGACAATTTTAGTGGTCTATATCTGTCATGGATCTTAGAGGGTTTAATATTAGGTACATGAGGTATGCTATCAACCTTGGTCTCTGGAGGTTCACAAGACTGATCATGATCATCATATAGCTCGTATGAAGGCTCTTGGTCATGCTCAACAATGTAATAAGGATATACAATTTTCAAAGAAGAATATTCAAGTGCATATTTATGGTCTTCATTATAATATAGTAAAAAATGGAAAATCCTCTAGATATGTTCAGGAATGGACAAGAAGTAATTGATTAAAATGAATAGTACACCTTGAAGAAAACTCAATCTTTGGTACCTGGTTCTTTGTCCTTTCATATTTCTATCAAATGAACTTGCCCTCCAATGGAGTCACTGAATTTGGTTGAAACTTGATTAGAGTCACCAGGTGAATGGTACACAACCTCTTTGTGTTTGGCCTCTTTTGAATAGAGGTTCATGGGAATATTTCACCTTCGTTCCCTGGAAATGATGCCAAAATTTTATCACTCTGTAATTTTACTTGGTTGTGAAAGGAAAACATAGAGGTAAAATTTTCAAACCACTTTGGGATGGAAATTGGCCTTTCCAACTAGAGGGGCCTCTCTCACTGAAATTATAGTGAAGGGGGCTCTCTCACTGAAATGTTATGATGTGGTTGATGGAGCAAAGGAGAGGACCATTGGGCATGGAGTCATGAAGCTAAATATCAATTACAGGGATCAATAACTAATAACTAAACAGTAAAAAAAAAGGCAAGATAGATACACTTTTCTTAGACCTTTAACTTGTTGTAGTATGGTGGTTGAATTAGGAAAACAGTCTATCAAGGAAGAGCATCTAACTGTGGATGCATTCTGCAATGATTTTAGAGGAAAAATATTAAAGTATTTGAATGCGGTGAAACTAGAGCATTATAAATGAATTCTAATTCATAAATCTCCATTCAAATACTGAATAAAATACACAAGTGAGTAACCAAGAAAGGGAAAACATTTACATGAAACAAATACATTCTAAGGAAAATATATCACATGAACCTCTATTCAAAAGAGTTATGTACTTCTTTATTAATCCATCTTTAACAGTTCAGAAATATTACAGGCACAACAGTCTCCTTTTCTCACACACCCATCAAACCCTTTTACAATCCTCTTCCTGATAATATATATAATTACATTCCAATATAACTCAAAAAGGTATAAATATTTAGGGTTTCACATTCAAGAAGGAGTTACAAACTAACTCCTATTTTTTAGGGTTTAGATTTTAACTAATTAAATTTGATGAAAATATGTAAAAATAGGCTGTAAAGATCCCTTCGAATATCCCAAACCATGACACATGTGTACAAACTATGAGAGTTTTTTATAGATGAACCTGTTCTTGAGAAAAAATTCTTTTAGTTGGTAGATATCAATCACCATCTGATCGGAATCTGATCTTGAAGTTAACTGCAAAAATAGTGAGCTACAGGAAATTTCACAGCAAATCACAGTTTTGCCTTTTCTCCCAAATGGAGAACTGGGTTCAGTTGATTTTGTGTCAGAAAAATCAATGGCACTATGATTCCTCTCCGCAAACAATTTGAGAAAAACCCAATTCTTCGTTTTAAATATATGATGAAATAACATTTCACAACAACTAATTTGCTGCAAAACTATTGTAAAGGAAATTTCGCAACAAATTACATTTCAGTGCGAAATCTTTGTTTTCTGACTGTATTCCTTTGAAACTTGATTTTGACTATGTGCAGTCTATATAATGGTTTATGCCTTTGTATATAATGTCATTATACTATACCACGATTGCTCCATATTCAAAAGACTGATCTCAATAGAGGAATTTTCCTTTCAATTATAAACATAAGAAAAATTCAAAAACAAAAACGTGATCTTCCATGGAGTTCTTCTTCATCATTTTTCTTCCACTTGTGTCAACATATCCAAATCACTCTTTGATCCAAATCACTCTTTACAGTTTCCTCTCTATTCTAATTTAGAATTTCCTTCAAGGACCAGTTTTCTTCTTGTAGAACTTAGTTTTTCTTATACAGGTTCTTGACTTGTCTATGTAAGGACAACATTCTTCTTATAATTTTCTTGTTGTTCTCTAAATCCTTCTCACATGCATCTAGATTCTCTTCTGTTCATTTTCCTATTTTCTTCTTGCAATTGAGCAATCATGTGGTGTGTTTGTTTTAACTGGCTCTTGAGTTACTTGACTATCATATTATCTTCTCCTTTTTCTTGCTAGTTTCCATCTATGTTGGTAAAGGAAAAGTAACAATGGAAGACTTCTACAACATGAAATGTTTCAACAACTTCTAGAGTTTTGGTAGCACACAGACAATTTCACAGTGAACCATAATTTTTTCACTTTGAGCTTTAAACTAATTGGTTGCAAGTCACAAAGGTACAATCCTGATTTGAAAGCCTAAGTAACCCTGTATTCATGTCACAACATTCCCTCAAGACTCTTTACAAGCATAATATGATGACTTTAGACTTTCCATTTTCAAATGATGATAAAAGGATTGTATGACAATAATGTGACAAAATTAGCTTGACTAGACCTTGAAGAATACTAACCACTCACTTATGATTCAAGATATTGCTCACATTCCCTTAGACATGACCCAATACTCAAGAATAAAAAAAACAAGATGTTTTGACAATTTTTACACTTATACACACTAACAACATGCATGTTCGGATCTTCTTCCTATGGGGGGATGAGCCTTGGTTTCAACATGGGGGGTGGAGTTCCTTCCATGTCCACCATTCCTATGAGTGACTCGACATCATCAAGGGCTGGTATACCTTTTGGATGAAATATTCCTATTTTTTTTGGGGTTGTCCCTAGTCAGGATGGGGTCAATAGCGTGTCAAGAGGGTTCAAATTCCCATGGGTTAACACACCTTTCCTTGGGGGCATCTCTGTTGGGGGGGAATTTTAACAATTGGAATTATTTCCATTTATTAATACATATGGTCCTACGAGATTCTTCCCTAGGACTAGTATTGGAAACACATTTCCCATAGGGTCCACACCTACCCCTAGGGGTAATCCCCTGAAGGGAACATCTGGTATTGGAGGAATCCTTGCTCCTAGAAGTGCCACCATCCCTAGGGGAACTCACTCTTCTCGATCACCAAAACCCTCCAAAAACACAAACATAGGGGGGGAACAAGGTTCATATTGGATAGGAGAGACATCATCTTCCTCCCATTATTCATTTTCTCATATGTCATTGTCTTTCCTTGCAACGTTATAATTTCCTGATTTGTCACATTTGAAAAATGACCCTATTGCCCAAAACCCTTCATTGTCAGTTATTCATGTGAAGATAGCATGAAACATACTCAAATTTGATGGGTATCCAAGAGAAGACCCCTCCACGCACATCATGACATATCACTTGTGGTGCTCGTCCAATTCTTTGATGGATGATAGTGCGCGGTTACATATTTTCTAAAGATCATTGACCGAAAGTGTCAAAAAATGGTATATTGAATTAGAAGGTGCTTCCTTTAAAAGTTTAAATAGCTTGGAATGGTGTTTCTAACACATTACCAATTACCCATATGGTATGGCATAGGAACAAAGGTCTTGACATCAATGCATCAAAATATTTCCACTCACATGTTTGATCATATCCCTGAGTGGAGATGACGATATTGGATTATCAAGACCCATATCCTGGATAATCTCTTCATGGAGTGGTTCACCAAGTCTCTCCTACTAACCATTGCCAAGGATGTAGCTATGCACTAGGAGGATAACGAGGAGAAATACACCATGCATTCCCAACACTTGGATTTTATTTATTACCCATAGGGAACCCTTTATGATATTATCCCACAATCTCCTAGGCCATTGATAGATCCCAAGAAGCCAAGCTTAGGACCCCTTGTCGATGGTGTGGTGGGTTATGTTGCACATGCATCTATGGGATAATTATCTTACCAAATGGGTCACATTTATATCTCTTCACAACTGTCATATTTTGTCTCTAATTATCAAAATGAAATGGTCCCTGCTCAGATCTTAGAGGTGAATTCAGTGCAATCCACACAACCAAAAAAACCTTAACAACCTGGAGGAAAGAATAAGAGGAATACAAAAACAAATTCCAACACTGAGAAAGGGATATTTCCCACCCAAAAAGATTAAGGGGGGGTTAAAAATAGAAGAAGAAGAGTTGATTCTCTTGCATGATTTATGGGGAAGACCACCCTACTCATCAATGTCCTTGAAAGGATGAGGTCCATCAATTTTTGGCTCAGAAAAAGGCTCACCAACAACCTATTTTCTTAACTTATCCTTTTTCCCCTCAACCTCAACACATGGTTGCAACAAATAATACACCTCCATAAGGGGGATGTCATGTACTTGTCAACATCATGGGTCTTCCTCAAATGATTATATTTTAATGTGTGATGACATGGCCATCTTGCAGACTTGATCCAAGAGCTATGAAAATTCTAAGCCTACTTCTCCTGTTAATGAATCAACATCTTCTTCCCAACCTAATGGCCCTCTTAAAATTGAGAATAAATCCTTTGACACATCACTTACCCCCTGAAGATAATTCTTTGTCTCACGACACACAAACCTAGTACATGAGATGCCCACAACTATAGTATTGTGGAAGAATTGGCCCAGGAACCTTGGGCCATGTCTGCACTCAGAGTACTCGAAATATTCCTAGCACAAAAAAAAGACTTGTTGTCTTCCATAAGAAGGGTTGATCCCTCAGAGTCAATTTTGATAACCTTTGATTCTGATCAGGTACATCATAGGATTTCCCATAAAATCATTTTCCAAATAAAAGTAAGAACGATGGGGAAAAGTATCCTGCAAATGGTGATTGATGAAGGAGCCTTGAATTGTAAATGTGTTGAACCTACACATAATATATCTAGCTAAACAATAATACACACATTTGCAGAGAGAATTGGAGAAAGAAGAAGAAGGAGAGAAAGAATGAAATAATTCTCATTAATTGTTATGAATAATGAATAATTTACACATGATATACTCTGTAAAGCTCAATGAGTGTGCACTGGAGGTGAACCAATGCACCATAGTGGTGGTCTAGATTGATATGGACACACACCAGTAGTTATGAGAGTGAACTTCCACACAATCTAGTCTCTTAGGCAATTACGTGAGTGAACTGCCACCTAGTTGAGTTAACTAGTCAACTAGTTTTTAGTTACTAACTGAGCAAAGAGTAGTGAGGAGTTAACTCAGGGAATCAAGGCTAATGCGCCAGTTTGGTGATAATACCAAGGCAAGGTCGAATTAGCATGGTGATGATCCCAATGTTGCATGGTGATAAAACCAATGCAACATCTAAACTCAACTCAACTAGTCAAAATGAAGTGTCAACTGAAAGAGAATATTCTCCAGGTGGAATATTCTCCCCAAAAATATAGGAGACTTGATAATGACTAATTATGACTAATAAAAAAATCCTAGGTGTGTGTGAAGTAACTCCAAACCCTCCCCTGAACATCACTATGGTGAAAATAAAGAATGGGTCCCGACAATGATTCCATGTTAGGTACCCAAATACAAAATATACACTGAAAATAAAGTGAGGAAAGAGGGAAAACCTCATTGGAAAACCACCCCCTCAAGGTACAATGTATTTAAAAAGAACTACAGTTTCTAAGAAACTGTGTCCTTCACTCCAAGACAACTTCCCAGAGAATGGAACTTCTGCTCAGTGAATGTCTTGGTGAATATGTCTGTCGTCTATTCTGCGGAAGGATGGAACTATAAGTCGATGATCCCCTTGTATACTAAGTCCTGGATGTAGTCCATGTGGATCGCGATGAGCTTCATCCACTTCCTCTCAAATGGATCTCTGCATAACTTCAGAGTGATCTGGTTGTCACACCAAATGATGATAGATCGATGAAACTGAATGCCCAACTCAGTGAGAAAATGTTGTAGCCACATATCATGAATGGTTATGTTAACTACCCCTCTGTACTTTGCCTCGGCTGAAGATAGAGAAATGGCAGCTTTCTTCTTGCTCGACCAATAGATAGGCCTAGTACCAAGACTGAGTGAGTAACCATATGTGGACTTGCGATCAGTGTTATCGCCAGCCCAGTCATAATCAGTAAAACTAATGACATCTAATGTAGAGTCTGCTTCATAATGAATCCCAAAGGTGATGGTGTCCTGTACGTATCAAAGGATACACTTTGCAACTTTCCAATGTAGCTCATGCAGCTCCTGCATGAACCTAGAAACTGTGCCAACTACATATGAGAGGTTTGTTCTGGAGTGTGTGAAATACAACGAGATCCTCACTAGCTATCTCTATAGTGTGTTGTCAACCAGTGGAGTCTCCCCACCATCCTCAAGTTTGACTCCTGATAGGAAAGGAGTCGGAGAAGACTTGCAGTCTGTCATGTGAAATCTCTCAAGGAGATCTCGTGTATACTTGTCCTGAGATAGTTTGATTCTTAATGCATCTTGACTTATCTCGAGTCCAAGGAAGAAATGTAGCAGAGCTATGTCCATCATAAAAGCATATTATGTAGAATCCTCTTGACTGCAACAATTGCTAAAGTCGAGCACCCGGTGATTAACAAATCTGAAAATTTTCCTCCCAGAAGGAAGGGGAACCAGATCCCAAGTATGGTTCTCGAGGAGGGAGTGGTACTCCTCCTGCATGGCAGATTCCCAAAAGGGATTTACAATAGCCTCGCCATAAGACTGTGGATCTAAAGACTAAACCAAGAAAAGATGCCTGGAAGGCAATGGTTCAGTGGCAGTGTGTGCAATAGGAGGCTCCTCAAAATCAGATCAAGTCCTCCTAATATCGGTGGGATCACCAATGAGATCCCCTGCATCTTGAAGAGTAGTTTGTGCCCACTTGGGCCTTTGCTCTGGCTCTGCAACTACATCTGGATGCTCTGACTATGCATCTGAATGTACTGACTTTGAATCGGAATCTGAATCATCTAAGTCCTCTGAATCAGATCTCTTGTCTGAAGAAGAGTCGGCATGTGCATGCTCATCATCTCGGACAGGTGGAAGAGTGAAGGTGCCTGCATGTGGCTGTCATGCGAGACACTTTCCTTGAATTGGACACTACTCTCAATGATGAGACGGTTTGAGGAAATATCAATAATCCTATATCCCTTCACATCGTTAGGGTATCCAACAAAAATGCACTCAATGCTCTGTGGATCAAGTGCCTTCCTCTTTTTAGAGGGAATCTGGGCCCATGCACATGAACCAAAAATGCGAAAGTGGGTAACTTCCGGTTTGAGGCTGCTCCAAGACTCATACGGGGTCTTATCCTTGATAGATATATGGGGGGTTCTATTTTAGATGTATGTTTCAAAATTAAGTGCTTCAACCCATAGTCTCTGTGGTAGTGAATTTGCATGCAGCATGCAAGATTCCATCTCCATTAGAGATTGGTTTTTTTGCTCAACAAATCTGTTTTGTTGCGGAATATAGTGAACTGTGTGCTGCAACTGAATCCATACCTTATGGAAAATATTATGGATATCATGATTTACATACTCTCCCCCATTATCATTTCGGAGAAATTTGATCTTCTTTCTGGACTGTGTCTCAACCAAGGCTTTGAAATATTTGAGGTGTTGAAAGACCTCAAATTTTTGGCTGAGAAAGTAGATCCATGTAAAATGTGAGAAATCACCAACAAAAATGAGAACAAACCTCACTTTGTTGATGGATGTATGTGGAAAAGGACCCATAAGGTCACTGTGGATCATATCTAAAGGTGTGGAAGCTCATTGAGACTTTCCTTTGTTGAATTTCTCTTGAGGGTGTTTCTCGAGAACACATCCCTCACACACTCCTTTGGAGAAATGGATGTCAGATAGACCATCAACCAATATTTGCTTGCTAAGTTTTTGCATGTATCTAAAATTCAAATTTCAAAACCTTTCGTGCCATATCCTACTACTTTCATTAGCATGAGTAAGAAGTAAAGTAGAATCAGGTTCAATGAATTTAGAAAATGTATACAATCTAGACTGATGATTTACCTCACCAGTAGCAACCCTGGAGTTGGTTTGCATGTCGTAGATATCCACGAAATCTACTGTGAATATGAATTTATTTCTGGTGTCAGAATTCATCATCTGATACATGGAGAGAAGGTTGACAGAAATCTTGGGAACATGCAACACATTCTAGAATCTTCCGTTGGTGATTTCAATCGTTTCTTTGCCAGTGACTTCGACAGAAGAGTTGTCCCCCATCAAAATAGGAATACCTTTGCATGAATCCAAAGAAAAATATATTTCTTTTGAGGAAGCGATGTGATGTGATGCTCCTGAATCAATGAGTCAAGCATCGAGAGATGAGTTGATGGCAATTAAGGCATGGCTAGAATTGTCTTTCTTGGAATTTGGATCTTCTAGCCTCTTCTCCTTGGCACTCGTGGGGATGAGATCTCCAATGTTGTTTTGTTGAAGTATTTGAAAAATCAGATCTATTTGTTTTTGCATGCATGTGGATTCCGAATGGAATCCTTTGTGGCAGTACATGCATTTCTCTCCTTTTCTTCCCTTTTCTCCTTTGGATCCGGAGGCATCGATGAAGGGTTTTGTGTACCCTTTCTTCTTCTGATGCGCATGAGATTTCCTTTTATATTTATCTTTAGATTTATGATATTTTTGGCTTCCATCATGCACAGTGAGTGCATGCACCCTTGGGCCTTTGATTATGCCCATGTTGATGAGATTGGTTTGCTCTTATGTCAGGGATTTGATAAAGTCCTCAAGAGAAGGCATATTCTAGGTGGCTCCATAGGAAAATCTAAAAATATGGAATGTGGATACGAATACAGAGAATTCAGGAGAAATCTTGGAGAGAATGGTGAGAACCACTTGTTTCTCCTCCTTCGATTTATCAACCCCGCAAGCTTTGAGTTGCGACAATAAATCCTTGATTTTTGTAAAGAAATCTTGGATATTCTCGAAGATTTCTGGATCCAATGTGAGAAGCTCCACCTCCAGCATGTGTCCCCTCATCTCATCCTATTTTCCAAAGAGGCCTTCCAAGGTGGTCCAGGATTCATTGGGAGTCTTACAGGAAGATATATGAAAAAGGAGATCGGGATAAATAAGACTGCAAATTGTTTTGAGTGCCTCATCCATGCGATTTAAATACTTGGATTTTTCTATGTTGATGTTGGTCCTATATATTTATTCAAGGTTAACCTATACAACCCTTTGGTTCGGAGGTGTATGGCTATTTTCTACTTGCATGAAAAATAGTTGTAAGGTGTAATAATGAATTATTTTTGGAATTCCATCTTTTCGTTGTCTTCAATCTTTTGTACCTACAAAACATTTTGGTGTATCTTTCTCTTAGCATTATGTCAGATCTGATACCATGTAAATCTTTTTAACTTGCACATAATAGATATAGCTAAAAAATAATACACACATTTGCAGAGAGAATTGGAGAAAGAAGAAGAAGGAGATAAAGAATGAAAGAATTCTCATTAACCATTATGAATAATGAATAATTTACACATGATATACTATGTATAGCTCAATGAGTGTGCAATGGAGGTGAACCAATGAACCATAGTGGTGGTCTAGAGTGATCTGGACACACACCAATAGTTATGGGAGTGAACTGGCACCTAGTTTATTCTCTAAGGAAGTTACGGGAGTGAACTGCCACCTAGTTGAGTTAACTAGTCAACTAGTCTCCAGTTAACTGACTGAACAAAGTGTAGTGAGGAGTTAACTCGGGGCATCAAAGATAATGCGCTAGTTTGGTGATGATCCCAAGGCAATTTTGAATTAGCATGGTGATGATCCCAATGTTGCATGGTGATAAAACCAATGCAACATCTAAACTCAACTCAATTAGTCAAACTGAAGTGTCAACTGAAAGAAAATATTCTCCAGGTGCAATATTCTCCCCTAAAATATAGGAGACTAGATAATGACTAATTATGACTAATAAAAAAATCCTATGTGTGTGTGAAGTAACTCCAAAACCCCCCCTGAACATCACTATGGTGAAAATAAAGAATGGGTCCCGACAACAAGGCCATGTTAGGTACCCAAATACAAAAGATACACTGAAAATAAAGTGAGGAGAGAGGGAAAACCTCGTGGGAAACCCCCTCCTCAAGGTAAAATGTATGTAAAAATAAGAACTATAGTTGATAGGAAACTTTGTCCTTCACTCCAAGACGACTTCACAGAGAATGGAACTTCTTCTCAATGAAGGTCTTGGTGAAGATGTCTATCGTCTGTCCTACTAAAGGACAAAACTGTAATTCGATTATCCCCTCGTGTACTAAGTCCCATATGTAGTGCATGTGGATCTCAATGTGCTCCGTCCACTGCCTCTGAGCTGGATCTCTACAGAACTTCAGAGTGATTTGGTTGTCACACCAGATGACGATCGACCGATGAAACTAAATGCCCAACTCAGTGAGAAAATTTTGTAGCCACATAGCCAGAATGGTTATGTTAAATACCCCTCTGTACTCTTACTCGACTTAAGATAGAGAAATGGCATCTTTCTTCTTGCTCAACCAACAGATAGGCCCAGAACCAAGACTGAGTGAGTAACTAGATGTGGACTTACGATCAGTGCTATCGCCAGCCTAGTCAGAATCAGTAAACCCAATGAGATATAATGTAGAGTTTGTTGCATAATGAATCCCAAAGGGGATGGTTCCCTATACGTATCGAAGGATATGCATTGCATATTTCCAATGTAGCTCATGTGGCTACTGCATGAATCTAGAAACTGTGCCAACTACATATGAGAGGTCTGGTTTGGAGTGTGTGAGATAAAACAAGCTCACCACTAGTTGTCTCTACAGTGTGTTTTCAGCAAGTGGAGTCTCCCCACCATCCTCAAGTTTGACTCCTGATAGGAAAGGAGTTGGAGTAGATTTTTAGTTTGTCATGTGAAATATCTCAAGGAGATCTCATGCATACTTGGTCTCAGACAGTTTGATGCATGATGCATCTTGACTAATCTCGATTCCAAGGAAGAAGTGTAGTGGACCCATGTTCATCATAAAAAACCTGTCATGTAGAATCCTCTTGACTACAACAATCACTGAAGTTGAGCACCCGGTGATCAACAAATAATCAACATACAGAACTAAAAATAGAAGTGAATCAACCGTCTTGAGAATGTAGACATTCGGGTCTGATTTACAACATACAAAGTTCTATGACAATAGGTAGGAATCCATATTGGCATACCATGCCCTCGGAACCTGCTTGAGGTCATAAAGTGACTTCTTCAGTCGACAAACCAAAGATGAGTCCTCCATAAATCCTTGGGGATGCTCCATGTATATATCCTCAGAGAGATCACCATGAATAAAATTTTTCTTCACGTCCATCTGATGGACTTCCCATATCTTGGTTTCCACAATGGAAAGTGCCAAACGTATGGAATCCATCTTCGCTACTGGAGCGAAAGTCTCATCATAGTCAATACCATGAACCTATTGAAATCCTATGGTGACAAGCCTGACTTTGTATCTACTGATATGTCCATCCACTGTGCTCTTGGTCCTGTAGAACCATCTACATCTAACAAGTTTCCTCCCATAAGGAAGGGGAACCAAATCCCAAGTATGTTTCTCAAGGTGGGAGTTGTACTCGTCCTGCATGGCGGATTCCCAAAAGGGATTTCCATCAACCTCACCATAAGACTGTGGATTTAAAAACTGAATCAAGAAAAGATGCCTGGAAGGACATGGTTCAATGGAAGTGAGTGCAACAGGAGGCTCCTTGAAATCATATCGAGTCCTCCTAGTATCGGTTGGATCACCAACGAGATCCCCTGCATCCTAAAGAGTAGTGTGTGCCCACTTGGGCCTCTGCTATGTCTCTGCAACTGCATTTGGATGCTCTGACTCTGCATCTGAATCTGAATCTGAATCATCTAAGTCCTATGAATCAAAAAAAATTTCTGAAGACGAGTCATCATGTGCATTCTCATCATCTCAGATAGGTGGAAGAGTGAAGGTGTCTGCATGTGGCTGCTGAGGTACATGTGAGACAATTTCCTTGAATTGGACACTACGCTCAATGATGAGTCGGTCCAAGGAAATATCAATAAGCTGATATCCCTTGAAATCATCAGGGTATCCAACAAAAATTCACTCAGTTCTTTGTGGATCATGTGCCTTCCTCTTTTCAAAGGGAATCTAGGCCCATGCACATGAACCAAAAATGCGAAAGTGGGTCACTTCCAGTTTGAGGCCGCTCCAACCCTCACAGGGGGTATTATCCTTGACATATCTATGGGGAGGTAGGTTTTGGATGTATGTTGCACAATTAAGTGCTTCATCCCATAGTCTCTATGGTAGTGACTTTGCATGCATCATGCAAGATGACATATCCTTTATAGATCACTTTTTCCGCTCAACAACTTCGTTTTGCTGCAGATTATAGGGAACTGTGTGCTACAATTGAATCCCTACCTCATGGAAATTATGGATCTCATGATTTAAATACTCTCCCTCATTATCAGTTCAAAGAACTTTGATCTTCTTTCCAGACTATGTCTTAACCAGGGCTTTGAAATCTTTGAGGTGTTGAAAGACCTTGAATTTTTGTCTAAGAAAGTAGATCCATGTAAAACGTGAGAAATTATCAACAAAAATGAGAACAATCTTCGCTTTGTTAATGGATGGATGTGGAAAAGGATCCATAAGGTAATTGTTGATCATATCTAAAGGTACAGAAGCTCGTTGATACTTTCCTTTGTCGAATTTCTCTTGAGGGTGTTTCCCGAGAACACATCCCTCACACACTCCCTTGGAGAAATGGATGTCAGGTAGACCATCAACCAATATTTGTTGCTAAGTTGTTGCATGTATCTGGAATTAAAATGTCCAAACCTTTTGTGCCATGTCCTACTACTTTCATCAGCATGAGTAAGCAGTAAATCATAATCAGGTTTAATGAATTCAAACTAGACTGATGATTTACCTCACTGGTAGCAACCCTGGAGTTGGTTTTCATGGAGTAGATGTCCATGGAAATTGGTGTGAATATGAATTTATTTCTGGTGTCGGAATTCATCATCTGATACATGGAGAGAAGGTTGACAGAAATCTTGGGAACATGCAGTACATTCTAGAAGATTCCATTGGTGAGTTCAATCCTTCCTTTGCCGGTGACATCGATAGAAGAGTTTTCCCCCATCAGAATAGGAGGACCTTTGCATGCATCCAAAGAATAATATACTTCTTTTGAGGAATCCATGTGATGTGATGCTCTTGAATCAATGATCCAAGCATCAGGAGAGGAGTTTATGGAAATCAAGGCATGGCTAGAATTGCCTTTCTTGGAATTTGGATCTTCTGGCTTCTTCTTCTTGGCACCGTCGGGGATGCGATCTCCAAGGTTGTTTTGCTGAATTATTTGAGACATAAAATCTATTTTATTTTTCATGCATGCAGATTCCGAATGGAATCCTTTGTGAGAATACTTGCATTTCTCTCCTTTTATTCACTTTTCTCCTTTGGATCCGGAGGAATCAATGAAGGGTTTTGTGTACCCTTCCTTTTTCAGACGTGCATGAGCTTTTCGTTTATCTTTATATTTAGATTTCTGATATTTTTGGTTTCCATAATGCACAGTGAGTTCATGCGCCCTTGGGTCTTTGATTGTGCCCATGTTGATGGGTTTGGTTTTCTCTTGTGTCAGGGATTCGATAAAGTCTTAAAGAGAAGGCATCTTCCAGGTGGCTCCAGAGGCGAATCTAATAGTATGGAATGTGGATAAAAATATAGAGAATTCAGGACCAAGCTTGGAGAGAATGGTGAGAACCATTTGTTTCTCCTCCTTCGATTTATCAACCCCGCAATATTTGAGTTGCGACAGTAAATCCTTGAATTTTGTAAAGAAATCTTGGATATTCTCGAAGATTTTTGGATCCAATGTGAGAAGCTCCACCTCCAGCATGTGTCCCCTCATCTCATCCTGTTTTCCAAAGATCCATTCCAAGGTGGTTCAAGCTTCATTGGGAGCCTTATAGAAAGATATATGAAAAAGGAGATCGGGAGAAATAAGACTGCAAATTGTTCCAAGTGCTTCATCCATGCGATTTAAATACTTGGATTTTTCTATGGCTGATGTCGGTTCTATATCTGTATTCAAGTTTAACCTGTACAACCCTCTGGTTCAGATATGTATGGATATTTTCTCCTTCCTTGTAAGGTGTAATAATGAATTATTTTTGGAATTCCATATTTCCGATGTCTTCAATCTTTTGTACCTGCAAAAAATTTGATGTAGATTTTTCTTAGCAGTCTATCAGATCTGATACCATGTAAATGTGTTGAACCTACACAAAATAGATCTAGCTAAAAAATAATACACACATTTGCAGAGAGAATTAGAGAAAGAAGAAGAAGGAGAGAAAGAATGAAAGAATTATCATTAACCGTTATGAATAATGAATAATTTACACATGATATACTCTGTATAGCTCAATGAGTGCACACTGGAGGTGAACCAATGCACCATAGTGGTGGTATAGAGTGATATCGACACACACCAATAGTTATGAGAGTGAACTTCCACCTATTCTAGTCTCTCAGGCAGTTACGGGAGTGAACTGCCACCTAGTTGAGTTAACTAGTCAACTAGTCTTCAGTTAACTGATTGAATAGAGAGTAGTGAGGAGTTAAATTAGGGAATCAAGGCTAATGTGATAGTTTGGTGATGATCCCAAGGCAAGGTAAAATTATCATTGTGATGATCCCAATGTTTCATGGTTATAAAACCAATGCAACATCTAAACTCAACTCAACTAGTCAAACTGAAGTGTCAACTGAAAGAGAATATTCTCCAGGTGGAATATTCTCCCCTAAAATATAGGAGACTGGATAATGACTAATTATGACTAATAAAAAAATCCTATGTGTGTGTGAATTAACTCCAACATGATTTGCATCATGTCTATTTCTTGTTGGAAGGATGCTAGCTCTCCTAATCTCGACACTTCTACAACAATGTCTAAAGCATTCGATGGAAATATGTTCGATCCCCATGGGATAATCATTTCCTTAACCATTGAGTTAGGTGATAAGAATGTATATTCTTCCATGGAGGTCATCGACACACCTCTTTAGTACATTTTGTTACTTGGGAGCACTTGGTTCTATGAGATGACTGTATTTTTTGCATCGGTCTTTAGTGTCTTATGCTTCCCTCATAAAGGGAAAATAGTGACGATCGATCAACTCACATTTTGTACCCCATAAATTCGATACAATACAAGGTCTAATGTACCCTTTGTCATTTATCCCACCAAACTTATATGAGTGTGGGCGTAGGGATGTTTAAATATCTTTCACTCATGGGAATATTTCTCCTTCCCCCACCAACTCCTACTATGAATGTTACTCCTATGAACATGATTTCTACATTTACCAATGGATCCCTCAGATCTATTGATCCTTGGGTGGTACCTTGTTCTGAGATGTTGAATCATATAGATATTCCATGCTACCTACTCCACTCACATGGGTTGTTGACTCTCTGCATTCACATGATCTCCTAGATACTAAGCTTCCTTTGGATATGACCATCATGGATGTCATGTCTTCCATAAATGAGCACAAGGATGAGGTGATGCATGGATAATATATCCTTTATTTGGAATCGATGAAAGTTAGCATAATGATTCGTGATTCGAGACTGGGGACATTTTCTAGGGCATATAGCATCCCTCCCAATATTGACCCTTTTCCACCTTAGTTATCTTTTTCAAAAGTTTCCATCGAATTATATGCTTCCCCTTCCCTCAAAGATTCAATTTTTTTACTTCTTTTATGTCTTTATGGGGCCCATAAAGGAGCTACCATAGCTCACAAAATCACTCATGATGAGTATCTTCGTATGAAGAAATTCATTCCTATGTAGCATGGACTTGGAATTATAAGCCATATGATGCCAACATCGACTCATGAGTTCATAGATTATGAAAAACATCCTTGGCCTGAGCCTAATAATGGGCTCTACTTTGCGTAAATAATCAATATGTGTAGTTCCTTGTGCATAGTTGTGTGGTGTGAGTGATTTTTTTTTGCATATATCGTATCCAAAAAATCCAAAAATGTTTTCTTTTTATAAGATTTCATTATGCTTTTTTACCCTAGAATCTAGTTTACATGTGTTGACAGGATTACGAGGAATCTTTTTTTATGGAAATGATGACTTCCACTAAACTTGAGGTATCTGTTTTCGAACTAGAATATAGGGATATTTTCTTCCCTGCGATACCATCTTTCATTATTAACCATTTATTTTGTTGTCACTACGCCTTAGGTTCAATATTTTCATGTTGTGACATTAGCCACTCGATTTTGCATGTCATAACTTGTTTGGTAGCGCCTACCCTCCATGGACACCTTATTTAGCACCTGGATTTCCATTTGGTGCCCATGCTACGATTTCCTATAGGCTAGGGAACCCTCATGTAGTCCCGCCATGAATTGATGTTGAGTCTCATTCTCTTCTCCTCATCTATATTTTATCCCTATCCTGAGGGGGTTCCAAAAATTTATATTTATTAATGGTCACCTACGCATTTGATACATGTGTCATACATCATGTTATTGTGCTACTATTTTTCTAGATCCCACTTACTAATTTTGTAGTATCCTTTGACCATTCGCCTCTTGCATTATTTGGCCTCCATTTTTCATCCATCTACCCATGGAGAGAACAACTAATAAGAGTGGATCTCCCTTTCTAGTACCATTTACATTCCTCTTTCTTAGGTTGGTTCCATGTACTTGGACCATAGGAGCATGTTGTTAGGCCACTCATTCTCTCTATAAGAGTACACTTTTATCTCTTTTTCAGACTCGTAAAAGGACATAAAAATATATATTATCAAGTACTCTTTTACCTTTTTTTCTAAGTCATTAAAAGACATAAAAATGACACACTACCAAGAATACTTTCATATCTCTTTCACGCTCATTAAAACATGAAGGAGACACTAAAAAGGAAAAAATATTGGTTTTTTTTTACCATTGGTCTAATATTGAAATGAAAATGTCAGTCAAGTCACCCTTGAACATGGCACCTATTTGAGTCATCATCTTACAATTGGGTTTCTAACTTTCCTAGGAGTCATCCCAGTAATATGAGTTAGACATACTCCTCTGGTTGGTTACTCTTACATTCATCATGGAGAGTGATTGAAATCCTCCTACGTTGTTTCACTATATTCATCAAGCTCTTGTTTCTTGCTTCCAAGTCACCATTTTTTCATGATATATGTTGAAGGGAAATTTAAGGTTGAGTCATCCATCTATCATTTTGTTGACTTTCCAAGTCATCCATCCCTGTGTTAATTGTACATGGTGATACTCTCTTTTCACATCATCCCTCTATGTATGTTTTGTGTCAATTGATGAGGGATACATTTAGTCCTTCCTTCGATGGATATCTTCCTATTGACTTCAACACATTATCTATGAACATGATATAGAAACCAACTAATATCTTTGATCTTGTAGTCCTTAGTGGTAGGAATCCTCGTGATCGATGATGGGTTTACATCATTGAATCCTGATCAATTTAGTGTATGAGTGTTCAACATATGATCCTCTATTCACACTTGCTATATTGTACTAGGTACCTTGGGCTCCATCTTCATCATCGGTGTGTCCCCATATGTCTGTTAATGGTATACATTGATGATTGGTAATCAAATGATTTATACAATGATCGACATCATCTCATCTATTCACATGTCGTAGATTTGTACCATTGGGGTTGGGACAATGACCTTGGGATTGGGGACATGTCATTCCTACAACATCCCCTCCCAGGTTGCGATGAAGTATATCACTTGTCTATGAGTACTTTAAATATTTTCTGGGAACTTCCCTCAGTGCTCGTTGTCTTCTTGATATATATTGGATCATGGCTATGATCTTATTGAAGACATGGATTCGCCATGTATTATTTTGTAGCCATGATCTTGTATATCATGTCATGGATTTGTAGTGTATTATTTGGCAGCCATGATTTGTTACTGCTCAAAGTATGAGTATTATGGGGCATTTTTATAGCCTTGATTTCCACCCTAAAGGGTCAGAAGAGAATATAACATAAGATGAAAACCAAGACACATCTCTATCTTGAGATTTGGGTCATTTTTTAGGGTTGTCGCTTGTCATACATAATATAACAAGTGACTAGTCGTTGATAAACTATAGTGCAACCAATAACAACCTCTAAAACCTTCTAGATTCATGGAGTTTTGAAGAGGCAAGTGAGGGATGACTTGGTTATACATGGCATGATCCTTGTAACTCACATCATTCAAGTATCCATTGTTCTTTAGAAGATCTATAATCTCTCCCAAGCCTCTTCTGAGGATCTATATAAAGAAGGAAAGTCTTTCTCATGGGGAGGAAGAATCATTTATAGAGTTATGTTGTCCAAATGCAAAGGTGTTTCTCCATCTACAACAACCACAATCCGATTTCCTAGTTTCATTGAGAAGTTCTAAAGGAGCAAGGAGCAAGGGGTGAATAATACTACATCTACACCTAAGGTATGATGGTTGATGTATTATTTACATTTTGAGATAATAAATCATTGTTTTTCCCCACAAATATTGTTTTTATGTTCATGAATGTTTAGATATGGTCTTGTAATGAATAGATCATCTTACATACAAATTAATTTGGTAATTTATAACACTAGGAGAAGAAGTATATTAGTGTTTTTTTTCTCTTGTGTGTAGGAAGTAGGTTTCAAGGATTGGAGCTAGAACTCAAGATCTACAACAACCAATACATACAAGGACAACCTTCATAAGTAAAGTATGTCATTCTCTCCCCTCTTGGTATAAAATAAATTCCTTGTTTAGATCTTGGAAAGCCATAGAAATATAGCCCTTTGTCTATCTAGGATCAATAGGAAGATCCTAGGGATATCTTATTGTCCGCCTATGAGATTTTCTCCATGACATTTAGGTATGATTATTGGAACAAATTAGGTGTTGAAGATTCAATTTATAAAAATTTTAAGTTTAGAATATCCATATGTTTGACCATGTCAACTAGTTTTATATGTTTAGGATAGACTAGAAAAATGATGACATATTAACTTTGTAAGTTGTTATAATTTTTTATCTAATTGAACATGAAAACATTACTACCATGCAATTTTGAAGGTCGTCCTAATCATGATCACACATTTTATCTCATAATATGTGATTACCACTTGGTATAAAGAGAGTGAGTTAGAGAAAATCACTTAGATAAAATAGAGAGTACCCTAGTTCATAGAAGGAGAGGTTAGCTCCTCATCGCTATTGTTTTCAGGATCTTAAATGCACCTTCATGGGAGAAGTATACCTGCACAAGAAATCGATCAAAGACTCAAAGGGAGTTTAGTTGAATTCACCCAAATAGAGTAGTATTCCAACCAAGGTGAACTAGTCATTTTTTTAGACCATAGAATAATCAATGAGAAATAAGGCCTACAAAGGCTCACTTTTTTTATGCTAAGGAGACCAATCTTATGAGGGATATTTAACAAGGATTCTTTTGCTTTCACTCTTATCATTCTATAAATTAACAAATAATAATTTTAAAAAGGAGCAAGCAATCCACATGGTGAGATCACATCATACTTTCAAAAACGTGTCTCATCGTCAACAAAATGAAATCTATCTGATGTATCTATATAATAGATATATATGAGTAATATTTATATACAAAAATAAGTTTTTACAGTAAAAATAATGTTTTGATTTAATGAGATGAATCCTTGTTTTTGTTTTGTATTTTTTATTTTTGTGCAAGCCCCTTTAGGGAAAACAAGATGAGATACAAATGTTAGAAAATAAAATAAAATCAATGATACCAATTTTCCCTCCCTACTAAACATGATGTTAATTTTAATAGGTATAATGACATGTAATCTCATCAATCACCTAATCACTACTTTACTCATCTTTAGCCTTTGGCTTCAGTGTCAAAAAAACGTTATAAATTTAGTAATGAAATAATGCACTCCTTTACATAGCCCAAAGGAATGGGTTTGAAGTTTTTTGTGAGCCACATGGCCATCTTCAACTAGTTCCTTAGTTAATGGGATGATAGATAACTGAAAACGAAATTAAATCTAATTTTAAAATAACTGCTAATATAATAGTGTTGTGTGCCAATAAATGCCAAAAAGAAATACAAAGAACAAGTGAAATATAAACAATGAGTGACTTTTTACTTAGTTGTCTTATATTTTTTTGCTTTCTATCCTACTATCTCCTTGATCCTTTTTCTTAAATAGGTTTTCAAGTGGTTATGTACTACTTGGGAGAAGTAGCTAGGGCAACCAATTAGTTTCCTAACACGGTTAGTGACTTTTTTAGTGCATATATGCAAACATTGAAGAAAAAGATGACATAATATCAAGAAATAATTGAAAAAACAACCTACAAGTATGAGTGTGCCACATGGATAAATTAACCAAAAATAGCTAGTTTACATATCCATGGAAGCAATAACATAATGAGTAAATGAAAAGATAAAAGCAATAAGCAATGTAAATAACCACTGTAACCGGAAAAAGGGGAATTGAGGGTTTTTCTAAAAATAGCTAGTTTACATATCCATGGAAGCAATAACATAATGAGTAAATGAAAAGATAAAAGACAAAAGCAATGTAAATAACCACTCTAACCGGAAAAGGGGGAATTGAGGGTTTTTCTAAATGATTCATAAATCTATTGGCTACCAACAAAAACGAGTAAAGGCTTGTACTTCAAGAAAGGTACACAAAAATATCACAATAACACAAGCAACAGCCATTACTAACTATAAACCAACGAACTAAACCCAAGGAAATAGCAAACAATAACCTAGCTAACTAATATCTCATGGAGATTGATAACATAATAAGATATGACTACTATCCCTCAACCTTTAAAAATTTAATATGCAAGCCCCTAGCTAACTAATATCCCATGGAGATTGATAACATAATAAGATATGACTACTACCCCTCAACCTTTAAAAATTTAATATGCAAGCTTAATAGTTCAAATGAAAAGGAGTGATCACAAATTATTAAGAGTTCACTTAGAAAAACTAGCAAGATTAGGTATTTATATTGAACAAGTCCCGAAAGCTTACAAAAGCTTTCCTCCTATTTATAAGAGTAGAAGTATCACTTTTGAAAACAAGACAAGAGTTAATTAAAAAAAATAATTTGGTCATTCTACCCTAATTTCATTTCAAAATTGAATTAAATTATTTAATTTCCAAAATACAATGTGATTCTGAGAGAAAAATGGATTTTAGAAAAACCTCCAAAACGGTGGCATGAAATGCTACATCATTGATCATTATCTTGGGACTTGTTCATACACTAGATAAGTGTTTGGGACTTCTTCATCCACTAGAATAGTGTTTGTTGGTTGATGAGTACATAATATGGTAACTTTTTAAACACTATTCTAAAGTCTTTTTAGCACATCTTATGAAGATGCTTTGTTCATACCATTTATGAGATTTTGTAATTATTTTAGTTTAAGTTGTGAATATTTTACAATTTGAGAAATAATTCATTTATTGTAATGAAAAGAGAGAATTGTCATAATAATGTTTATTAAAAATGTTTTTCAACTAATAATGGTAGGATGTGAAGCAATATTAGTTGGGATGTCAATTCATGGTAGTTAAATTACAAACAATATTATTTGGATTAGCTACTAACTAATTTGATTTGAAATTGTAAATCCTTTCATAGGATTATTTTGGTTATGTAGTGTAGCTTTATTTAGTTGTGATGTTTTCAATTAATATGAATTAATCCTATTTTCATGATTAGATATTATTTTCACTTCAAGTAGTTAGAGAGTTTTTATGTAGTAGTCTATTTTAAAAAGGGAAGATTTAGGTGTTATAGTTTATACAAGAGAGGATACAAGATAAAATGCACAAAGATAGGGGTCTCAAGACAATAAGTGAGTCTCAAAACAATAAGTGAGGAAGAAAGAGTAGATTTTAAAATATTGTATTGAATACCCATTGTGAGTAATAATGTTAATTATTTTTCTCATATCTATGTGTTAACATTATCTTTCTATTTTCATGATTTAATATTAGTCTTTTCAATGAACCATGATTTTAATATGTTAGCATAATTTAATTTAGTAATTGGTAAAGGAATGGATACCTCCTAAAACAAGGCTGTGTGGCAACGTAGTCCCTGCCAACGAGGTTAGAAAGTAAATTGTGGAAAATGGGGTCAAATTGTAAATGACAGAAGTGTTCGGTGAAAAATGTATATCATGGAAATGTTGTGTGCAACATGTATATCAGAGAACATGAGGCATAAAATTTCATTAGTGCTAAGGCGCGACCCTGCAGAGCAAGGTAAATTGTGGAAAATAGGGTCGAATTGTAAATGAAGGAAGTGTTCGGAGCAAAATGTATATCACAGAAATGTTGTGTGCAAGATGTATATCACGGAACATGGGGCATAAAATTACATGCAGTAAATGATGTTTGGCATGTAGAGAAACATTTATTTTTTTGAAAGTATATAACAAAATACAAATTTGTTTATAGTGGAAGAAAAAATTTGGAAATTTAAATGCATTTGTCATATAGAATGGTGAAATATATAAATGTATGAAGAAATAAATTTAAAAGGAGATAAGAAAACAATTTTATTTGAAATATGTCAAAAAATAAAAGTTTGTTACATACTACTGGAAATTTTGAAATATATAAAAAAATAATAGTTTGTTACATATTAATGGAAATTTTAATGTGTTTGTCATGTAGACTGGGATTGGGGCTCTCGCGGACTATTAGAGAAATATGTACAAGAAACAAGACTGTAGAAAGAAGATAGAGTGCAATACCTGCAAAAAAAAAAAATTGAAAGGTATAAGTGTTTGCCTACACATTTCTATTTAAAAAAGTGGAATAACTGGGTTGATAAACAAAGTAGGATGCAATTAGTAGACTTATAGTGATGGTACATATCAACCCTTTGGCTATTTTCTTACGGGTGTCATTTCATTGATGTCGTCGACGACTACTAGAATCTTGGAAGCTGCCTGTTGCCTTTCGTCGACGGCCTACTTCAATTCCCTTTCGAGGCATTCTTCAATGTAGCTTCTCATTGGGGCAACGTTGATATCATTCTAGATTTTTATGTTGGAAAAATTGTTTTCTAATTCCCAGAAGTCGATAGAAAGATTACGCAGATCCTGATGAATTTCCTCATTATGTACTGAATAGTCGACTAGCCAGTCGTCGACGTGAGCTTGATCATATTGAAGGATGTTGTAAAACTTTTCCATAGACAACGCCTTAAACATATCAACTTGTTTATCGAACTCTTCCTAGTTAAGGGCAAGGAGTTTGTGATTAATTCGAGGTCTTGGAAGTCATTAGTCTTTCCAACCAAGTTTATTCTTGACAGCCTTGTGAATAATTTATCTTTCTTTGATATGGCTTGTTCACATGATTGAACAATGAGATGTAGGTTCTTCACTTTTTCTTTCCAACATGCATTTAATTGACCGATCTGGTTTTGGGATGGAAGATCTTGTTGTCTTCTTTTTGTTTCCGTCATATTGTTGACAATGGTTCCAAAAGGAAGGATTGTGTTTAAATAGAAATTTTCTTCATATTTTAACTCCACCTGCAAATGTTTGAGAAAACTATGTTCCCTGGTTCCAAGGGAAGTGATGGTTTGTGATGTTTTCCACGCCTCGGTAACCATTTCCATTCTTTTCTTGATATTAATCTCCACATATCCACTACAAAATGCAAGGAGGTTGGAGGATGCTTTTACGTTGGTTGCAGGGGTGGCAGGCATGGCTATTGCCAAAGGATTGACAAGCAATGACATAGGAATCAAAGCCTCTTCCAATTCCTTGACCTGGTCCTTCAGTCTAGAATTCTCGGCCTCAATGCCTCAATGGAACCATGAAGTGAATCTCCGATCACCTTGTGAATTTGATAGATTTGGGACGGATGCATGTTGGCAAGGTCAACCTCTAAACGAGATTTTACTTTCTTATTTTTTACATATTTTTTCTCAATTATCAAGTTTTTGGACTGGATGTCAAAAACAAGGCTTTGGAACACAAAGGATTCATCTTCATCAATAATTTTGGTATCGGATATGTCCATTGAATGACTGTGCTAGATGGTGTGTCCGGGATGATCAACGTAGCAGAGCATGCTATCTAGATCAGTGTCAAGTTTGATGTTCTCACTATGAATTTCCGGCTCTTCTGCCTGTCCTGCATTTTTTTTTATCTTCTTGTCTACTGGAAGCTAGTGAGAACTATCAATTTTAGAGTGAGGAGGGTCATTATCTCCTCCTCCATTTGAATAAATCTGAGTTGATTTGTTGTTGTGGTGGGCCATTGGAGCGATGCTCCGGGATGTCATACTTTTTGGAGTGCTATTTGTCAATTGAACACTCTTGTCACCAAGGCCTTTCCTTTGTTGTCTATACAATTTAGTGCATCTTTTCACTGTGTCTAGGTCGCCGACATCAGAAGAAGGATCATTGCAGCCAATATCTCTCTTTTTGGGCAGGTGTTTTTTGAAAAAACAATCCCTGAGGCCAAGTGTTTGTAAATTTTTTCGAAAAATATTATCGAGGTTGAACCTCTTATGATTTCATCATATCTCAGGTTGAAGATGCTAGAATGTGCTGCGAATTCGTAAATTTTATTGACATTTTTCAACACGAACTCCCCTACTTTCCAAGGCAGAGGAATGAACTTTTCTTTTCTCTTCTTTTGAAATAGATGCAACCAGTAGTTCTATTTCTGTGCTACTTCTGTAACAAACATTATGTCCATAATGTGACATGGAAGGAGAGTAGGTTTTTTTGTGGAGCCAAAAATTCTTATCACAGTGTAATTATCCAAATGTGCAAGCCAAAAAATGGGTTGCCTATTTAGATATGCGGGGAGCATCTTCTCCTAACAACAAAACTTTGAAAATAGACATGAAGCCATTAAAAACCTCATAAAAACAGTGGGAATCCTTGTGCTTCCACAAGGCCTAGTGCCAAAACGTTACTAGGTTGAATTCCCAATTGACATTCTTGGACAGAGACAATTGTGGAAACTGACAACAACACGCTATCACAAAAACTAAGTAGGATGACATATCAAATTTCTTGTCCCTTTTGAAGCTTGACAATTGGGAATATATTTCATTGGAAATTAACTTTCACCAATAAAAAATGGCTTGTTCATTGACTATGAAATACAAAATATAAAGAGCCATCCGGGAAACAATTGTTGTGGACTCCTTTCTCGCTATTCTTGTAAACAACCAGACAATTTTGCGAAATGGATTTCTAAATGAACTAACCTGCAAGCTTGTGATATCTTTAAGAACTAGAATTCGGTCTTCCAATAAATGGGGAAAGAGGTCCAACCCATTATTATGCTTTTCTAGGAACTGTTTGCAATCTTATCCTCTAAACATCAATGTTGTCTCCGAAAATCTTAACATCTGGCAGAAGACCTAAGGTGACAAGTGGAATAATTCTTTTGTCTGAAATAAATTTATTGGTGCACCAAGAGACCAGGTCATTACAGTCAAAAACATCAGGGACACATCCTACACGAGCAATCCCATAGGTCCAAATTACTTGGTTCTCTGTGGCGGAGTTTAAGAAATAAGAATATGCCCTGGACCACTGGAAGTTTTGTTCCTCGTGCCCAAAGATGTTCACTATATCTTCAAAGAAATGTTGTCAAGTTGATTCCATAGGTTTATGGGAACATCGGTTTGCTCTAGATGATGGTTGAAATGAACACTTAGAGTTGATAATGTAACTCTCCGCTAAATCTTGGTTAAATTCTTATGAATGGGAAATCTCCTCGAGGATTTCGTTGATTAATGACAATCTGTATGGGGGTGCATGATGAACTATTAGCAGTAAAGCTTACTTATTGCATATTTAGAAATGTGAAGGTCGAGGGTACGGTGAAGAGCAATTAAGGATTGGAGGTTTCATGAACGTGCCAAGGCGACGATGTGTGAACCACATTTCATGATTTTGAAATCAGCACTTGAAAGGGATAATATAACCCCCTCTTGGCCCTTGACCAAGTTTTGAGGAACACTTGGTCATATTCGACTGTTTTTTGGACTTCGACAACTTGTCAAAGATGAAGTGAAAAGCAAAGTGGATATTGCAGAAGCTAGACCCCTTTTTGGGTTTTTGGGAATATGTAATGGGAAAGGGATGTTATCCCATGGGCTTACCCATGTTTAGGCCTATTTTTTATATAAATATATTCCTAGGCTAAGTAGAAGATACAGATAGAGAAATTGGCTAAGTGCTAGACCTAAGTGATATGGACGTATGCTAAGTGAAACTAGGGCTTTGTATGCTTTGTGCATAGCTTGCAGAGCTGAGTGCAAGTGGTGGTAATAGATCGTGAAAGGATTAGTATTGTAATGCAAGGAAGAAGGATTTAGCGAGGTGCCCAGATCTTTTGTCCTCTGCGGAGTGAGGATTGTTGAGGCTCTGTGCTATAACTGCTTGACCGAGATAATAAAGAAGAAGAATTGGTGGACGTAGCCCCAGGGTGGGGGTGAACCACATAAATACTATGTGTTGTGCTTTGTGCTTATTCATTGATGTGGCTATTTGATAAGTGCTTGAAGATGATTAGATAGAATTGTTATATATATGCTTATGCTCAGTGCTAATGATGAGTAGAACGCTAGATCTGATATGTATGTATGTGCTAATTTCTTGATCTGTTATATCTGAATAATCTGTGGATGTTAAGTGCTTAAGTAGGTTAAGATATCTGTGAATGTTGCGATACTCTTTTATGTCGGCAGAGTAGATCTAAGCGAAATATTGAGGAATGATCTATGCTAAGTTCTTTCCAATTGTTGTAATCATAGACTTGTGTCCCAACTAAGGTTGCAGACACCTGAGTCTTGCAACCACCCCTGCCTCTACCTCAGGTGAGACTTCATCTACTTCGCAAGTGTTTCCGAAAGGGAAAGTATTTAGGGTTTTGTTGGTGCATTATTGTAGCGTTGAACCCTAGGTCTGCCCTTGTGCCAACAAATGGTTCCGTTGTCGGGACTAAAATTGTGATTGTTGGGAACTAAGAGAGATGAATCCTTGTGCAAAGATTCATCCTAAAACCGTGGAAGCTCTGTGTGTGGATCTGTGCCCTAGTGCGTAGTATTTTACTTGATCTAAAAAGAGAAGGCCATATCTGAAGAAAATAAGAAAGATCTGAATACTTTGTGCTCTAAGAAAAGTAAAAGTGGAAGTTTCTATAGAAAAGAGGTAATATATGTAAGCTCAGTGCTCTGATAAAGGTAAGAATAGTTTAAAAAAATTAGATTTGAAAGCTTTGTGCTCTGTAGAAGTAAGATAAGTGAAAATTTTTGTTTCTAGAGCATGGATCTAGGTATGTTTGATAGACTTTGTCCTAGCTTGAAAACTAGGGCATTAATAGATGAAAGAATGTTTGACATGAATAGATCTGATAGATATGTTATACCTATGCATAGAAATAATGTTTGGAGTAACAAATGGATGCAGGATCCTAGAAAGAAATTTTTGCAGGCTAGCTACCATGATCCTGGTGCACAGCATAGAAGAAGTTGGGGATCATTTAAAAGAAAGAGATGAATAAACCTATGTTACAGTTGCAGAAGACCGGGACATCTTGCTAAGGAATTCCCTAGTGGGAGATCTAGTTGTTTCTGTTGCGAAGCCTTGGACCATGAAGTATTGTATTGCCCTAGAATGATTGCTAAGATTGAAGGCATGAATTTGAATGAAGAAAACCAGAAGGCAGATCCAGAAATAACTGAACCCCAGAGAGAATCAGAGAAGATATTGTGACATATGAAAGAGACCTTGAACGATCACCAACATGTTAGGCTACCAGAGATCTTTAAAGAAAAGGAATGCATTGAAGAAAGAATAGGGGACTTCGACATTGACCGTGTTTTAGATGAGGAAACGTAGGTGAATATCAAGCCAATAAGAACTTGGGAAGCTATAGGAAGTCTTGCTATGATCCCTTCACTCAATGGAATAGGGTTATTCGGAGGGAAACTGGTAAACCTATGTGGAAGGCTCACTAAGATATCTATGAATGTCAATGGAACTTTGACCGAGGAAGATTTTGAGATTATCAAATTTATTGAGGACAACACCCCATTTACTATGTTACTTGGAAAACCTTGGATTGAGCGAGATCAAGCCAGAAAGAAGGAAGAAGAAAAGGTATTGCAACAACAGAGACAAGAGTTAAAATATTTCATGACCAGAAAGATTGCACTATTGATTGAGGAACACGAGAATAAATAAAAGCTATTTGACACTAGAAGCCTAGATGTCAAAGAATTAGGGGACTGACATAATATTGGACTATCTGTATCAGATATAGATGAAGTAGTTCCCCTTAGTCTTGGGAGACAACCTCAACAGTGTGAAGTGACTATTCCCAAGGAAAATAAGAATCAGAATGGGAAAATAACTATCGAGACGAAGCTCACGGGGAAGAAGGATAGGAAGATAAGTAAAAAGAGAGCTAAGGTTGACAGGATACAAAGGGTTCCAGAGGGAACCTCTCCGAAAGAAACTTTGCAAAATTGGAGCTTCGTCGGGATATTAGAACAACAACATGGGTCACTTCGCCATGGCAAAGCAATATAGCCATTGGAGGCTGATATATCTGTTCGACTGCCACTCCGAATGGATAAAAAATCATTGATGGCTCATCACCAGACCATTAGAATGCACCATAACAGACAGAACAAGAGTTAAGGAAGCCCCATATCCATTACAAATGATTCGTTATAGAGTTACTAACTTATTCCATCGCGCCATGCATGTAAGACACTTTTTCTAACTGCGAATTTGAGTCCACAAACTAAATGAATTGTGAACATTGATTACTCCGGTCTTACTCTCTACCCTATTACAATACCTACGTTACTTTGAGAACCTGAGATATTGATCTTGAGTGTATATGTCTGACAAATTTATCACAACTGAAGAATCTGTAAGAGAGGCACTCGCTAGCCTCAGAGTCGAAAGATTCATGTCAGAGAGAGTATTGTCTACAGGTTTACAGGTAGCATCGATGAGAGGAGTGCAAGCCTCCCCATCGACTACTTGAGTAGGAACATCCCGAGTCGGCGCAGAAAGAAGAACCAAACATAAAGACGATATGGCCAACACGAATTTGGTTCCATTCATCCTACCTTCTTACATACCACCTCTGAGCAGTACGATCAATAGAGATAGTGTGCCTAGAGACTTTGAGTACGCTCTAGTCATTGCGTACCTACTGAAAGGAGTATGCGTAGTCCTCGCAGATCACGACAACATCGCAACATTGAAGTTTAGTGACTTCAACCTAGGGGATCGTAAATTTTACAGCATACTTGCCCCATACAAGTACCTAACCAGAACTAAGGGAAATAATTCGAAGATCATCCCTCAACAATGGATGATGAACCTCGCACATTCCACTCTTGTCAACGTTATGAAGATATCGCACTTCGGCAGACACCATGAGGTGAATTATTGTGTGAAGTTGTTGTTGACGAGTTACCATGGAGGGTACTTATGGTTAAACCATCGCATAACAGTTGATCCAGCATTGATCAATCGGATCAGTAGGCTTAGCATGAAGGGCCTTGATCCCCATGATTACTATCCTGAGAAGACTGCAGATCGTGCTCTTGCTCAGAATATCAAAGAAGCTTATGGAGATGTTGAGAAAGGCGCACTAGGCTACACGGTAGCTTCTGTTGAAAGTGGCGCAGTGCACCTCTCCTGTCAACAAATCATAGGGAAGTTGGTACACAAGAATATACCTATGTAAGTATCCGACTTTGTAGTCGACCTCGCAGGGAAGTGCACAGAGGGACTACAGATGAACTAGGTGAAGTACCTGGTGAATCAACTAGGGATTGACTGCAAAGAATCCCAGGATCAGGGGCATGAATTCCATTTTAGCTGGCTCTTGACACTTATAGCCTTCATTGCATGGGAGCTACCAGAAGGTGCAACCTTCTCGGACATTAACCCCTTTGAACCATTGGCTACAAAGTGTAGAAATTTCAATACAATTAAAGTATTTCCCGCGATTCTCCTGATCTAACAATTATATGCCACTGTTAAATACAAAATCACTTCTACTAATATTCTTGCAGAAAATAAACCATGATCACAAAGTGAAATATCAAGAACACATAACATAGAAGTTTTTCCGGGAAAGCATAAAGCTAAAAACCCCACTATCATATATTATGTATATCATGGGTCATGAAACCATCTCATACAAAACTCTAATCCAAGAGCTCTCAGCACAATACAATCGTCTCACACTGTCATACAAAAATTGACAAATTCATGTGCCAATATTATGTCTCCAAACAACTTGCCTCCTCTGCACAATCCCTGCAATTAGAATTCTCACAATGAATTTGAATTGCCTAGTTTGCACATTCTCATGAGCATATCAACTACATGTGTGATTGCATGAGTGTACTTCACTCAAATCACAACTGATAGCCAAACTATCCCTTTAACCTATTATCTCAACTACGTCTCCACTGGATCTGACATGCATGTAGTTAACTATGGTGAATCTTCAGTTGCATGTGAGTTCATTGATTGTGAATTAACTAATAACTAATTCACTGAAATCTCACTAGTGTAAGTTCAGTTACAATTAGTACAACTGGGATTAACTCACTTAACTGAGTTTAACTACTTCACAACTCTCATAACTACACTTATAACCCTGTTACAACTTCAAGTCACCTCGATGTTTTACCAGCCAACCTTTAAACTCGAATTTCCCATAGTTAACTGAATTGTCATTTCAGTTAATTATTTCAAGTAATTATCAGATAGTAGATTAATATTTATTGTCCCATTTATTTAAGGGAAAAGTAAATTAGACACATGTTTCTTGTTGACTTTTCAACACTCCCTCTCAACAAGAAAGGGATTATCCTTCACCCCAATCCTATCTCTATGATATTCAAATTTTCTCCTGGTGAGCGCCTTCATCAGAATGTCAGCATCCTGATCTTCTGTAGGAATCTATTGAAGCAACATGATCTTTCGCTGCACACAATCTATGAGATGATGATACCAGATATCTATATTCTTAGATCTATCATGAAACACATGATTAATCGAGAGTTTAATGAAACTATGATTATCACAATGAATCACTATCATATCTAAATGAGAACCAAAAAAACCAACCAAGATCTTTCTCATCTAGATAGCCTCACATGCAACTTGACTCGCTGCCATGTATTCCACTTCCGCTGAACTAAGTGCCACGGATCTTTGTTTCCTGTTGTACCAATAAATTGTTGTAGATCCAATACTAAAGATACCCCCTGATGTGCTCTTTCTGTCCGTTGGGCTGCATGCCCAATCTACATCTATGAATCCATGCAACTTCACCTCATCCGTCTATTTGTACCATAATCCATCTCATATGTTCCCTTCAGATATCTCAGGACATGCTTACCCGCCTTCCAAAAGATTTTGGTAGGCTTAACCATCGCTTGAATTAGTTGGTTAACCACATAAAAAATGTCTAGTCTTGTGTTCACTAAATACATTAGTGAACCTACTAACTGTCTCTAGACAATAGCATTCACTACCTCTCCAGAAGTAGCATCCTTTTTCCTCCAGTTTCCTGGAAGAGGAGTATCCATGGGTTTGCAGCCCTCCATGTGAAACTTACCCAGTATCTCCCTTGCAAAATTGCCTTGAGACACAAAAGTTCACCATCTCACTGCCATATTCCCAATTCAAGGAAATAATGAAGAAGGCCCAAATCCTTCATATTGAACTCCTTTGCAAGGTCCTCCTTGCATGAGTGTATCTTCTTCTCATCACCAGTCAGTATGAAATCATCAACATAAAGAAAAATGATTAAAAGCTTACCCTCCACCATTGATTTGTCGACCAGTCTTGGGACAATTTCCCATGCACTGTTTTTGACAATGGAGTCATACTCCTCTACCATAGCATCAAACCAAGTGGGATCCTACACTGCTTCCTGAAAGGAAGATGGTTTAGTCACAATACATTTTCTCATGAGATCCATGTATCCAACAATTCAATCAAGATAATGTCTCTGTCTGCGCTGTGAAGTAGGGGCTCCTACATTCTATGCAACATCTAGTCCCAATCTATCAGCTTCTGTGGTGCGATTTCTGCCATTTCGGATGGATGGATATGCTTGAGTGGTTTCCTCCACTCCATGAATCTCCTCATGTGGCTGATCCACATCTTGAGACTCATCTTTGGGAACCAATAGTTCCTCTTCTACATACAACTCTAGCTCCCTCTCAAGCAACAACTGCATGGCTTTCCCCTCATTGAATTTTATATCTCGTTGCATAACATTCATCTTATTGTTCGACAAATACACACGATAATTATGGGGTGTTTTTGTGTACACCACAAATATCCCAATTTCAGCAGTCAGTTCCACCTTCTTCCTGGCATCCTTGGTCACATGCAAAAGAACAGATGAGCCAAAAATTTTAAAATGAGAAACATCAGGTTTCTTACCAATGAAAGCTTCTTTAGGTGTACTCATGCCAAGTATTCTATGAGGACAACGGTTTTTCACATAAACCAGAGTATTGCATGCTTCTGCCCACAAATGCATTGGTAGGCCTTGATCATGCAACATCGCTCATGCTGCACCCACGATCCTTCTGTTCCTCCTCTCTGTGACCCCATTTTGTTGTGGGTTATGAGGCACTATGAGTTCTCTTCGAATTCATTCTCTTCTACAGAAGTCTTTGAATTCGTTAGAGATGTATTCTCCACCATTATCACTCCTTAGACCCTTCACTTGCTTCCTCGACTCTTTCTCCACCAATGCTTTAAACTCACAGAACTTTGAGAATGTTTGATCCTTCTTCTGCATGAAGAATATCCAACATTTACGAGAAAATTCATCAACAAAAATAACATAATACTTATTTTTTTCTATTGAAGCAACCGAGAATGGTCCACACACGTCTGTGTGAATTTTCTCCAGGATCACCAAAGCATGGTTCTTCTTTTCATGAAAGGTGGACTTTACATACTTCGCCAGGGTGCACCCCTTGCACTGATCTAACTGAGAAGGTGTCCCCCTTGGAAGTCCAGTAGATATTTATTGCATGATATTCAAGGCTCCATGATGAATATGGCCCAATCCCCTGTGCCATAATTCTCCCTCATCTCGGCTCACCACTTTTTCTTCCTTGCCCATCATGGCATCGCAGCCATCTACCTCCAATATGTAGAGATTCTTAGCTAGAATCCCTATCTTCTTGAATTGACCCATTGCTTTATGTCGTAGTAAAGGATTTTCATCACTGAAAACAACGTCATAGCCTCTGTCCTCGAACATTGCGATTGAGACTAGGTTTTTCTTCAGACTTGGAACATGCATAACATTTTTCAATTGAAATGGTTTACATGAATCCCTCTGAAAGGTAATGGTATCAATACCAGTCGCACTGTATCATCCAGCATCGCCCATCTCTATATGAATTATGAGATGTTTCTCCTCCAAGTCACTGAGAGACCCTTTATCTCCCGTCATGTGGTAGGAAGTTCCACTATCCAAATACCACACCGATCCTGATGCACTTGATTCCATGCATGCTATCAAAGAGAAGTCAAGTTCAAATTGCGAGACAAGAGCCTCACTAGTTGCAGCTCCATCAACCATATTTTTCTTCCAATTCTGTGGGTAGTTAGTAGCGATATGACCATGTTCGTGATAGTGAAAACACTTCACTTTGGACAAATCCAGCTTCTTGACATTAGACTTGGATTTTGAATGGAATTTATTCCCTTTCACTTTCCTTACCTCGGCAGTCAAAGAACAATCCTCTTCATCATCATGCTTTGATGAAGATCCATCTATGGTGTTCTTCCTGAACTCCTCCTACACTATATTTGACCATAGTCATTCCCAATATGGCAAATTTTCCCTTTCATTGACAGAGTCTTGATAACTGTGCCAATTCTTAGGAATTCCTAGGAGAGGCGATCTCACCAAATCATCAACAACAACTGTTATTCCCACACTTCCAAGCTCATCCTGACATTGGACAAAATTCATGAGATATTTTGGAATGGAGTCACCCTTCTCCATCTTAATCTCCCTGAGTTTATCTTTGAGCACCAATTTCCTATGGTCGCTGTTGTTTTGGATCAGATCCGTCAAAACCTTCCACATTGCATGTGGTGTGGATTTCCCATGGAGACTTGAGACAATGTGGTCTCGTACTCCCTCTAATAGAATCCTCCTCGCCTTTTCCACTTTCTTTTGCCATACATCAAGATTTGCAGTGTCTGTCACATCCAACTTAGGAACATCTTTTTCAATGTATTCCTTCAAGCCATTGTCTTCGAGTACTACCTCCATCTTGTCCTTCCAAGCAATGTAGTTCGAGCTACCCTCGAGTGGATACTCCAACCTCAATCCATTGAAATCCATTTCGATCTTGAATCAACTATCGCACCAAGAAAGTCCTTCTGCAAATTCAAATTTTATCCAACACAAAATCAACTGCTGCAATCCTTCTTTCCCTAGGAGGTCCGCACCTGACCAGTTACTAGCTTGAGGGAAGTTTTCACCTCACCTGTGTATATCTTGTGAACCTTATGAGAGAGTTCGCACTGTAATGCACTGTGGGGTGAGGGAGGTTCGCACCTCTCCTTTAAGAAACTTGTAAGAATCTTAATGAAGTTCACACCTCTCCTTTGAGTAGGGTGTGAGAATTTTTTCACTCAGAAATGTGCGAATTTTTCAGTACTAAGGTTTGCACCCTGCCAGAGACGGGACCTATGAAAATATTATTATTTTCAAACCTCACTTTCATGGCTCCATGGCTCTGATACCATGTAGAAATTTCAATAAAATTAAAGTATTTCCTATGATTCTCCTGATCTAACAATTGTATGCCACTGTTAAATAAAAAATCGCTTCTACTAATATTCTTGTGGAAATTAAACCATGATCACAAAGTGAAATATCAAGAACACATAACACAAAAGTTTTTCTGGGAAAGCGTAAAGCTAAAAACCCCACTATCATATATTATGTATATCATGGATCATGAAACAATCTCATACAAAACTCTAATCCAAGAGCTCTTAGTACAATACAATCGTCTCACACTGTCATACAAAAATTGACAAATTCATGTGCCAATATTTTGTCTCCAGACAACCTGCCTCCTCTGCACAATCCCTGCAATTAGAATTATCATAATGAATTCAAATTTCCTAGTTTGCACATGCTCATGAGCATATCCACTACATGTGTGATTGCATGAGTTCACTTCACTCAAACCACAACTGATAGCCAATCTATCCCTTTCACCTATTATCTCAACTAGGTCTCCACTGGATCTAACATGCATGTAGTTAACCGTGGTGAATCTTCAGTTGCATGTGAGTTCACTGATTGTGAATTAATTAATAACTAATTCACCGAACTCTCACTAGTGTAAGTTCAATTACAATTAGTACAACTGGGCTTAACTCACTTAACTGATTTAAACTACTTCACAACTCTCATAACTACACTTATAACCCTGTTACAACTTCAAGTCACCTCCATGTATTACTAGCCAACCTTGAACTCAAATTTCCCATAGTTAACTGATTTTCCATTTCAGTTAATTATTTCAAGTAATTATGAGATAATAGATTAATATTTATTGTCCAATTTATTTAAGGGAAAAGTAAATTAGACACATGTTTCTTGTTGACTTTTCAACACGAAGTGCGATACACTATGGTACTCGAATGACATGAACAAGTAGTGGCAATCTAATGTCATTTTCCATACCTACTACACCTAGTTGAAGCTCGCCATCCCATCTGAGCCTCACATGACCTCGAATAATTTACACAGATTTTGACCTTTGATAAAGTTCAACATGGACCGCCATTTCATATATATTACAACACGCGTTGATGAGCACAAGGAACAACTTCAGTCTTATTATAAGCTGACAAAAGAAGACCTGGAGGATATCACCTAGGAATGGTCGGCGAACCTCCTTATTCCAGCAGACCCTGTAGAAATGTCCAACATCGATAGCCCAGAAGCTAGACAGAATACACTTGGGTCCAGTAAGACAAAGAAAACAAAGAAGACGAAGAATACTAAGGAAGTCCAAGATATAGAGAACCTATCTATGAGGATGACTTCCATTACACCAGACCAAGGAGGTGATGGAAAAGACTTATAAGAAGTTGAAAAAAGACCAAAAGATGAAGTAGAAATCATAAATAAAAGGAAGGGTTTGCCTCCAGAACCTTCCTCCCAGAAGAAATCAAAAGCATCCGTAACTAAGATGCAGACCACGCTCACTCCAAATGACTTCAGTTTCCTCATTGCAACTATGAATGAAGTTATAGATGAGATAGAAGAAAAGAAGGAAGCAAAAAAAGAGACAATATACAATAGAATTGAGATCGAGCTCTAAGGAGTGCAGCAGGCACTTCAGTCTAGCCACACAGTCTCCACTGCACCCCTGCCAGAAGGAAAACCAGAAGAGGGAAATGAACCAGTTCAACTCCGTAAGATTGCTGACATAGTCGAAGTGCACCTTTGGAAATCATAGGAAGAAACAACACAGGCCACCCAAGCCTTAAAGCAAGCACGGGAGGAAATCATTGAACAACGTCGAGCTACACAACAAGAGAAGGACACTCTCCAAGTAAAATTCGAAGAAGACAGAGAAAATATTCAAAAAGAGAAAGAGCAGTTCCTCGCGAAGTAGATTAGAATTGAAGCATCAGACAAGAGAGAATTTCACTCTATGACTGGCTTAGAGAAGAAGGCAGAAGACCCCATAGAATGCCAAGCGATGAAGCTTATTGGAGTTATTCAACAACTTCAACAAAGAGTCGTGGAATTAGAGCTTCAGACCATACCAAGTACCCCGCAAGAAGAGCGCGACCAATGAGAAATGATTGCCCGGAGCACAGTATAAAGTATTAAAGAAATCACTGAGGAATGCAAACAGTTAAGTAGAAGAAGTGCGCATATATATGAGAACCTAACCGATAATCCAAAATTGCATAAATTGGAGTCGTAACGCTAGGAGGTGAAGCATGAATCCAAAAAGCTACAAGTGCAGCTGAAGACCCTATCACTCGTAGAGAGAATGAAGCAGTCTCACGAGTAGTGCACCGCCCAGCAGCAAATCCATATGATCTAGAGAAAGGTAATGGAAGTAACTCAACAACTTCAACCTATGCAGGATAAGGCATGTCAGCTATTTACAGAGATTGAGAGCCAAGGAACAGAGTTGGAGCAGGTCGTGAATTCAACATAATAACGCCTATAAGGGCTGGTGAATAACACACTCATCCATAATTTTATTGAGCAAGAGGATGTGCCATAGTAGTAGGTCAAAGAAGCTCGAGCCAAGCTTGAGGCATTCAAAGCAGAATTGATCATACCTGAGTGAGGTGGGACGAGTCACAGGTGAGTGTTGGGGGGCTGTTGGCCCTTGACCAAGTTTTGAGGAACACATGGTTGTAGAAATTTCAATACAAATTAATGTATTCCTGCGATTCTCCTGATCTAACAATTTCCGCCACTTGTTAAATACATAATCGCTTCTACTATTATTCTTGCGGAAGCAATTAAACCACGATCAAAACCATGAGCACAAAGTGAAATATCAATAACACATAACACATAAGTTTTTCCGGGAAAGCGTAAAGCTAAAAACCCCACTATCATATATTATGTATATCATGAATCATGAAACTATCTCATACAAAACTCTAATCCAAGAGCTCTCAGTACAATAAAATCGTCTCACACTGTCATACACAAATCAACAAATACATGTGCCAATTTCCGTGTCCAGACAGCTTGCCTCTACACAATCTCTGCAATTCGAATTCTCACAATGATACTTGCATTATTGCGAATTTCGTTGTTTTCACATGGTCATAAGCATATCCACTGCATGTGTGAACAAATCACAACTGATAGCCAACTGTCCCTTTCACCTGTTATCTCAACTGGATCTCCAATGGATTTGCATGCATGTAGTTAATCATGACGAATCTTCAGTTGCATGTGAGTTAACTGATTGTGATTTAATGAATAACTAATTCACTGAACTCTCACTAGTGCAACTAAGCTTAACTCACTTATCTACGCTCATAATTCTGTTACAATTCCAAGTCACTCAGTTATGAATGAGATAATAGATGAATATTTATTGTCTAATTGAATTAAGGAAAAAAATAAATTAGACACATGTTTCTTGTTGACTTTTCAACACTCCCTCTCAACAAGAAAAGGATTATCCTTCACCCCAATCCTGTCTCTATGATATTCGAATTTTCTCCTAGTAAGCGCCTTCGTCAGAATGTCTGCATCTTGATCTTTCGTAGGAATGTATTGAAGAAACATGATCTTTCACTGCACACAATCTCTGAGATGATGATACTGGATATCTATATGCTTAGATTTGTCATGAAACACAAGATTAATCGAGAGTTTAATGCAACTCTGATTATCACAATAAATCATTGTCAGATCTAAATGAGAACCAAACAAACCAACCAAGATCTTCCTCATCCAGATAGCCTCACATGCATCTTGGCTTGCTGCCATGTATTCCACTTCCATTGAACTAAGTGCCACAGATATCTGTTTCCTGATGTACCAAGAAACAACTGTAGATCCGATACTAAAGATCCCTCCTGATGTGCTCTTTCTTTCTGTTGGGATGCCTGCCCAATATGCATCTATGAAGCCATGCAACTTCACCTCATCCGTCTGTCTGTACCATAATCCATACTCATATGTGCCCTTCAGATATCTCAAGACATGTTTTCCCACCTTCCAAAAGAGTTTGGTAGGCTTAACCATCACTTGACTTAGCTGGTTAACCGCGTAGCAAATGTCTAGTCTCGTGTTCACTAAATACATTAGAAAACCCACTAACTGTCGATAGACAGCAACATCCACTACTTCTCTAGAAGTAGTATCCTCTTTCCTCTAGTTTCCTGGAAGAGGAGTATCCATGGGTTTGCAGCCCTCCATGTGAAACTTACCCAGTATCTCTCTTGCATACTTTCCTTGAAACACAAAAAGTTCACCATCTCGCTGCCATATTTCCAAACCAAGGAAATAATGAAGAAGGCCCAAATCCTTCATCTCAAACTCCTTTGCAAGGTCCTCCTTGCATGAGTGTATCAACTGCTCATCACCAATCAATATTAAATCATCAACATAAAGCACAATGATCAAAATATTACCCTCCACCACAATTTGGTATAGGTTTGCATCCACTTCACTTTTGGTGAATCCCAATACGGTGAAATAGCTGTCTATCCAAGTGTACCAAGCACGGGGTGCTTGCTTTAGCCCATATAGTGCTCTCTTGATTCTGCACACATGCGACTCTCTGTCAAAGGTCTCAAAACCTTCTGGATGTTCAATGTACACTTCTTCCTCAATGATCTTGTTGAGGAACATAGTTTTTACATCCATCTGATGAATGCGCTAGCCCATCTGCGTTGAGAGGGAAAGGATGGATCTTATGGAAGAGTACCTTGCGACAGGTGCAAAGGTCTCACCATAATCTATCCTCTCGATCTGTGAGAAGCCTCGGGCCACAAACCTGGCGTTGTATTTATCCACACTCCCATCAACAACTTGCTTTACCTTGTAGATCCATCTCGAACCTACCACTAATTTGTCGACCGGTCTTGGGATAATATCCCATACATTGTTTTTGGAGTCATACTCCTCTACCATAGCATCAAACGAAGTGGGTTCCTGCACTACTTCCTGAAAGGAAGATGGTTCAGTCACAATACATTTTCTCATGAGAGCCATGTATCCAGCAAATCGATCAGGAGACTGTCTCTGTTTGCGCTGTGAAATAGGGGCTCCTATATTCTGTGCAACATCTAGTCTCAATCTATCATCTTCCGTGGTGCGTTTTCTACCATTTCTGATGGATGGCTCTGCTTGAGTGGTTTCCTCCACTCCATGAACCTCCTCATGTGGATGATCCACATATTGAGACTCATCCTTGGGAACCAATAGTTCCTCTTCTACATGCAAGTCTAGCTCCCTCTCAAGCGAAAACCGCATGGCTTTCCCCTCATCAAATTTTATATCCCGTCACATAACAATCATCTTACTGTTTGAAAAATTCACATGATAATTATGGGGTGTTTCTGTGTACCCCATAAATATCCCAACTTCAGCAGTTGGTTCCAGCTTCTTTTTGGCATCCTTGTTCACATGCACAAAAACAGATGAGCCAAAAAAATTTAAATGCGAAACTTCAGGTTTCTTACGAGTAAAAGCTTCTTCAGGTGTACTCATGCCAAGTACTCTATGAGGACAATAGTTCTGCACATAAACTGCAGTATTTCATGCTTCTGCCCACAAATGCATTAGTAGGCCCTGATCATGCAACATTGCTCGTGCTGCACCCACGATCATTCTGTTCTTTCTCTTCGTGACCCCATTTTGTTGTGGGTTATGAGGCGCTATGAGTTCTCTTCAAATTCCTTCTCTACTGCAGAAGTCTTTGAATTCGTTAGAGATGTATTCTCCACCATTATCGCTCCTTAGAGCCTTCACTTGCTTCCCTGACTCTTTCTCCACCAATGCTTTAAACTCACAGAACTTTGAGAATGTTTGATCCTTCTTCTGCATGAAGAATATCCAACATTTACGAGAAAAGTCATCAACAAAAATAATATAATACCTATGTTTTACTGTTGAAGCAACTGAGAATGGTCCACACACGTCCATGTGAATTATCTCCAGGATCACTGAAGCACGGTTCTCCTTTTCATGAAAGGTGGACTTTACATACTTCCCCAGGGTGCACCCCTTGCACTGATCTGATTGAGCAAGTGTTCCCCTTGGAACTCCAGTAGATATTTGTTGCATGATATTCAAGGCTCCATGATGAATATGGCCTAATCTTCTATGCCATAATTCTCCCTCATCTCGACCCACCACTTTTTCTGCCTTGCCTATCATGGCACTACAGCCATCTACCTCCAGCATGTAGAGATTCTTAACTCGAATCCCTATCTTCTTGACTTGATCCATTTCTTTATGTCATAGGTAGGATTTACCACTGCTAAAAACAACATCATAGCCTCTGTCCTCCAACATTGCGATCGAGACCAAGTTTTTCTTCAGACCCGGAACATGCATAACATTTTTCAATTGAAATGGTTTACCTGACTCCCTCTAAAAGGTAATGGTACCAATACCAATTGCATTGTATTGTCCATCATCGCCCATCTCTATATGCATTCTAAGATCTTTCTCCTCCAAGTCAATGAAAGACTCTTTATCTCCCGTCATGTGGAAGGAAGCACCACTATCCAAATACCACACTGATCCTGATGCACTTGAAGCCATGCATGTGATCAAAGCAAAGTCAAGCTCAAATTGTGAGACAAGAACCTCACCAGTTGCGGCTCCAACAACCGTCTTGTTCTTATTCTTCTATGGACAATTAGTAGCGAGATGCCCATGTTCGTGATAGTGAAAACACTTCACTTTGGACAAATTTAGCTTCTTGACTTTAGACTCGGATTTTGATTGGAATTTCTTCCCTTTCCCTTTCCTTGCCTTGGCAGTCAAAGCACAATCCTCTTCATCATCACACTTTGATGAAGATCCATCTTTGGTGTTCTGCCTAAAATCCTCTTGCACTATATCCGACCACAGTCGTTCCCAATCCAACAAGTTTTCCCTTCCATTGATAGAGTCTTGATAACTGTGCCAACTCTTAGGAAGCCCTAGGAGCACCAAGCTCACCAAATTATCAGTAGTGACTATTATTCCCACACTTCCAAGCTCATCCCGACATTGGACAAACTTTGTGAGATATTTTGGAATGGTGTCGCCTTTCTTCATCTTGATCTTCCTGAGTTTATCTTTGAGCGCCAATTTCCTATGGTCGCTACTGTTTTGGAACAGATCTGTCAAAACCTTCCACATTGCATATGGTGTGTTTTTCCCATGGAGACTTGAGACAATGTGGTCTCGTACTCCCTCCAAAAAAATCCTCCTCACCTTCATCACTTTATTTTTCCATGCATCAAGATTTGCAGTGTCTGTCGCATCCGGCTTAGGAACATCTATGTCAATGTAACCCTTCAAACCATTGTCTTCGAGCACTACCTCCATCCTTTCCTTCCAAGAAATGTAGTTAGAGATACCTTCGAGTGCATACTCCAACCTCAAGCCATTGAAAGACATTTCTGATCTTGAATCAGCTATCGCACCAAGAAAATCTTGCAAATTTGAATGTTATCCAACCACCAAAACTCAACTTCTACAATGCCTCTTCCCTGGTAGGTTCTCACCCCACCTGAGAGTAGCTTGAGGGAAGTTCGCACCCTGCCTATGTGTAGCCTGTGAACTTGCCTCGGAAGTTTGCATCCTGCTCCACTGTAGCCTGCGAGAATTCTCAAGAAGTTCGCACCCTACTCTATTGTTAGGGGAGGGAAGTTCACACCCTACTCCATTGTAGCCTGCGATAATGAAAATGAAGTTCACACCATGCCTTTGTCTAGGGTGCGAGAATTACTGTTCTTGAAAAAACTAAAAGTTTCCAGTACTAGGGTTCGCACCTGGCTAGAGACGGGACCTACGAGAACATGATTTTGTTCGCACCTCACTTATGTAGCTCCGTGGCCTCCGTGGCTCTGATACCATGTAGAAATTTCAATACAAATTAATGTATTCTTGCGATTCTCCCGATCTAACAATTTCCGCCACTTGTTAAATACATAATTGCTTCTACTATTATTCTTGCGGAAGCAATTAAACCACGATCAAAACCATGAGCACAAAGTGAAATATCAATAACACATAACACATAAGTTTTTCCGGGAAAGCGTAAAGTTGAAAACCCCACTATCATATATTATGTATATCATGATTCATGAAAAAATCTCATACAAAACTCTAATCCAAGAGATCTCAGTACAATACAATCATCTCACACTGTCATACACAAATCAACAAACACATGTGCCAATTTTCGTGTCCAGACAGCTTGCCTCCTCTGCACAATCTTGGCAATTCGAATTCTCACAATGATACTTTCATTATTGCGAATTGCCTCATTTGCACATGCTCATAAGCATATCCACTGCATGTGTGAACAAATCACAATTGATAGCCAACTGTCCCTTTCACCTGTTATCTCAACTAGATCTCCAATGGATTTGCATGCATGTAGTTAACCGTGACGAATCTTCAGTTGCATGTGAGTTAACTGATTGTGATTTAATGAATACTTAATTCACTGAACTCTCACTAGTGAAACTGATCTTAACTCACTTAAATACACTCATAATTCTGTTACAATTCCAAATCACTCAGTTATGAATGAGATAATAGATTAATAGTTATTGTCTAATTTAATTAAGGGAAAAAATAAATTAGACACATGTTTCTTGTTGACTTTTCAACATTGGTCATATTCGATCATTTTTGGGACTTCAACAGCCTGTCGAATATGAAGCGCAAAGAGAAACAAATATTGTGGAAGCTAGGCCCCTTTTTGGGTCCTTTTTGGGGTTTTGGGAATATGTAATGGGAAAGGGATGTCAGCCCATGGGTTTACCCATGTTTAGGCCTATTTTGTATATAAATAGATGCCTAGGCTAAGTAGAAGATACAAATAGAGAAATTGGCTAAGTGTTGGACCTAAGTGATATGGACGTATGCTAAGTGAAACTAGGGTTTTGGATGCTTTGTGCATAGCTTGCATAGCTGAGTGCAAGTGGTGGTAAAATATCGTGAAAGGCTTAGTGTTGTAATTCAAGGAAGAAGGATCTAGCGAGTTGCACAGGAATAAGCAAAAAGCACAACACACGCTTGTTAATTGCATGCCTAGAAATAAGATCTTATATATAATTGGTAATTTCTAATTGAAAAAGGGTACGGGTACATGAAACATTGATTAGGAACTGAATATTTCCTAAACCCACCAAAGAAACGATCCATGAAATAAATTCAAAGAAATGGCAAAGTATGGAAATAAAACAAATGGGTTTCAAAATGGGGTGAAAATAGTTCCATAGAAGACGTGAGGACTCCATGGTTAAATTGTATTTCTCAGAAGTTTTCAGTGCAAAATGTATACCATGAAAGAGGGCATGATAGGTAGACCATAATATGGAAGAGGGTATGATCTGAATCTGGTTGTAAATTTGTATATCACGGAAGTGACGGTACTGTTCGCAGGTCATGGAACAATAGAAGTCCAATCTAGAGCCCGCCTACCGGGAATCCTTGATTGGAGAAGTGTCTGGGTATTGAATGGGGAAGCGGTTGGTCAGTGTCATTATATAAGATCACGGGTGCAAGCGTGAACCCACAAGTCCTCCCACTCACATAGCCAGACATTTTCAAAAAAATGAATAAGTGACGAGAAACATAAAGTTCAGGGAAAAGAGAAACGTATATTTGGCTAAGTATAGAAGATGGAAAAGAAGGGCCAATATATTTACATCTGTAACAAATATCTCATTTTCCTACCAATATATATGCTTAGAAAGAAGTGCGAAGGTGGCGGGCATAGAAAATAGTGACTAGGAATACGATCCATGAGTTTACTTGGTTCTTGGTTGTATGCTTCGTCTGTCAATTTGTATATCGCGGAAGTCTGAGTCATTTTTTTAGCCAGCAAACCCGCAAGTCCAACTGTCAATTTGTATAGTGCGGAACTCTGGGTGATGTTTGTAGGACACAGAACTATATAGGAAATGATTTTCCTTTTAATATAGCTTATGTGATGCAAATGTGGTATGAATCATTTTATAACTTTTCCATTTGTAAACAATGGCAATCTTGAGTCTGCCAGCCTTGGAGCTCATGTGTCAATTTGTATATCACGGAGCTTCGAATGCTGTTTGGAGGTCACGAAAAAATAGAAGTGAAATGTTGAGCCAACCAATGCGCAAGTCCACTTGTCAATTTGTATATTGCGGAACTTTGGGTGCTACTTGTAGGACACAAAACAATAGAAGGCCAATTTAGAGAAATGGGAAGTGCTCGATGGAAACACGTGAACCCGCCAAGCTGTGTAGCAAGGCATTTTCAGAAAAAAATGATTAAGTAACCATGAAGAGAAACTACAGGGGATAAAAAAGTGGGAAAATAGAAAGGCGGATGACATTTTTCATAAGCGCAAATTGGTTTCAAAGAAGCCCCATTGTTGCAAAACCATCATTTTCTACTAATTGTGAGGAAATGCTTTGTTGAAGATTAGATTTTATTGCAACCTGTGGGTGTAAGTATGTTCTTGATACATTCTTCCATGACTGTAACATATTAACTTAAGTATTAAACTTCATTTTCTACTAATTCCCAACAAATTCTTTGTTGAATATTATATTTTATTGGAACGTGTGGGTGTTAGTGTGTTCTTGATACATTCTTTCATGACTGTAACATATTAACTTAAGTATTAAAATTATTTCATTATGGGTTGCTAGCATTAAAACTGAATAACTGCATGTCTAGAAACAAGAATGACTATTTTTCTGCAACATTGTACTTTGGTATTGTTATGTTCTATCTGCATTACGAATAGAATTGAACGTTGGTTTCAAACTGTGTGTAATCCATTTTTTGTTTGCATAAAATCCTGGTGGATTGACACAGTACATTGTGATATAATTGTTATATGTTCCATATTAGAACAAATAACCTAAGTAAACACAATATCAAAGAACTACGAGACCACCGAACCATGCCAATGAGAACAAGCATTAAATCCAGAAAAGAAGCAACAACGAAGACTCCAAGGAAAAAAATAATAATAGAAAATTAAAGAAAAAGAGAAAAACACCGAGTATTGTACATCTATCCTTAGAAATTGGACCTAGTTCTTTGGGACAAAACATTGAACGTATCTGCCACAAACACAGGCACAGGATCCGCAGTATGCAGGATCCTTGTAGTTTTCTCCTCGATTAATCATCCCGTGGTAAAATTGATAGTTTTCAGAAGCTTCTTGTGAGGAAGAAGATGAAAAACATTTCAAGGAAAATGGAATAGACCTTAACTAAAAGTTAGGAAACAACTAGAAACCGCCTCTACACAGTCAAAAAAACTTCAAGGAAACTGGTTGCACGTGCAATTTCAGAGGCCCAAATTATTCCATTCTGGGTGGAAGGAGATGAATAGTAGAAATATGCCTTGCACCAGTGAGAGTTCTGGACATGATTCCTGAAGATGTTAATTGTATATCCAGAGAAAAATACAGTAGTCTCGCAAGTGAATAATTTTTTGGCTTGAAATATATCTCTCAGAGCATCAACATATCATTTATTTACAGTGAAACTCTTCCACCCAGAACAAACTAATTTGGACCTCTGGAATTTCTTCTTTTGAGCTGGAAAGCGGCTATTGCATTCAACATTGGTTTCTTTTATGAAACTCCTTTTGGTGTTTTCAGGACCACCATCACTGAGCCAAGAAGTTCCTCCTGTTATGGTTGATTTGAATTTGGATGCAAGAGTGGGAATAGTCTCTGCATTGTCATCATCCATTGGCGTATCATCGCCCATCAGATCATCTTCTTCCGGCTCAGAATCCATGACATCAATCTATGCACCAACCATCAATATATCTCTCGGTGTACCAAGGGAACATCTCCTTTTTTAATCCTGGGCAGAGGGAGATGAGTAGTAAGAATATGCCCTCCAATAGTGGAACCTTTGGACATTATGCCCAAATGTGTTTACTATATCTGGACATAACTTCTACCACAAGTTAGTGAGAATTTTCATTTTTTCCAGACAATATTAGAAATGAAAATCGGGGAGGGATAATATAACACTCCACAAATTGTGGTTTAATGCGTATCAATGGAATGTCTCCTCGAGCCTTTCATTGATCAATCACAATCTCTAGGGTTCGTGCAGAATGAGTTGTTACCTTTAAAGATCACTAATTGCATATTTAGAAAAAAGTGTGAAGGTCGCAGTGAGGGAGAAGAGAGATTAAGAATTAGATATTTATTAAAGGCACCAACCCACTGGTGCACGAAAATAGATTGCATCATGTTTGAAATGAATACTTGGAAAGGATAACACTTTTCTCCGCAAATCTTGGTTTAATTTGTAGTAATGACAAATATTCTCCGCCCTTCCGAACATTAATGATAATCTCAATGGTTCCTGTAATATGAACTAATAGCATTAAATATTAATTATTTCATATATGGAAATAAGTACGAATGTAGCATTGATGGTGAATTGTGACGAAGCATTGTATATTTCGTGCAAGCGTCAACCTGTGAAACAAATTCCAAGAAATTCCCAAGTATGGAAAGCGGTCAGGCGGGTTACAAAATAAAAAAGGGCAGAAGATATACCCAAGAGACATGAAGGGCTAATGGTCATATTGCATCTCAGTGATAGATATCGGTCATCAATTTGTATGTCGCGGAATTTTGGGTGTTGTTTGTCCGTAGGGGAACAACGGAAGCGCGATGTCGAGAGATGAATTTTTATATTGCTGAACTTTGGGTTCTTTATATAAAAGCATGAGACATTCGGAAAAAGGACCAAGTAAACAAAAAGCGAAAGCATATGAGATGAAGGGGATTTTTTTTGCTAATTTGTAAATTGTGGAATTTCGGGTGCTAGTTGCAGGTAGAAGAACAATGGAAATGCAATTTTAAACCCGCCTATGCAAGAACCCACGATTCAAAAAGTTTGTTCAATATGAAATAGGGAAGCGATCAGTCGGGCTAGTGATATAAAAGTAACAATGGAAATCTGAAGACACGAATCCACCAAATCCCGCACCTATACATATTTCGAAAAATGAGTAAGTAAATAAAGGGAAAGCAGAGAGAAAAGAGAAAGCATATGGAAATTTTTGAAGCGAGAATTGGTATTAAAAATAACTATGTAGTGCATTAAACATGTTAATAGGTTCTTCAATCAAGGAATAGATACAACGAGCAATGTTTATAGTTTCCAGGATCTGTTTGTATAAGAGAAGCATCGAAAAGTTACAAGACAATCATTTTCTGGATGTTTAAGTAAAGTTTTTGTACTATTAGCTTCACCGCAAGTATAACAACGACGAATTTGAATTTTAATGTCCTCTCGTTCATATGATTGTTCCATTAGACTTCGCATATTATATATTCTTTTATTTCAATTTGTTTTCTAATATGTGGGTCGCGGAAGTCAGGGTGTTGTTTGCAGGTGACAGAACAATTGAAACACAATATTGAACCCGCCTATCCAGTAATTCACCTATTTGGAAAACCGCGAGCCAAAATTTTTGTACAATATGAAATGGGGAAGCTGTCGGTCGGGCTGGTGATATAAAAGTAAGTGAAATCTGAAGACGTGAATCCGCCAACTTCCCCACCTAGAAATTTTCCGAAAAACGAGTAATACACAATAAATATGTACTATAAAGTATGAACATGAGATTTTGTAGAGAATGTACGAATCTCGAACTCCATACATATCCACTTTTTGGATCACGAGTTCTCGGGTTGGCGGGATCAAAATTGGGCCTTTATTGTTCTGGGGCCTACAAATAGTACCCATAATTTCGCGATATACAAATTGACAAGCGGACCTGCAGGCTAGCTGGGTCTACATTGCACTCCTATTGTTTCATGTCATACAGGAAACACTTGGATTTCCACGATATACAAATTGACAAACAAACTCCAGGGTTGGTGGCCTTAATATTGTGACTGTTTATGGATGGTAACCCCTATCAGCTATTTGACATTATCTAAAAAAAATATTTTCAATACTAAATTATTAATATTAAATATTGATATTGTACAATTTAACTAGACAAAAAGGTTATACAATATGAAACGGGGAAGCGGTCAGTCGGGCTGGTGATATAAAAGTAAGTGAAATCTGAAGACGTGATTCCGCCAAATTCCGCACCAAGATTTTTTTTGAAAAAATGATTAATACATAATATGTACTTTTAGAAAGTACGAACATGAGATTTTATAGAGCATGTACTGATCCCACATTCCATACTTAGCCACCTTTTGGATCGTGGTTTCTTGGGATGGCGGGCTCAAAATTGGGTCTCTATTGTTCAATTTCCTACAAATAGTGCCTAAGAGTTTCGCAATATACAAATTGATAGGTGGAATTGCGGGATGGTCGTCTCACCGTTGCATTTCTATTGTTTCGTTTCCTTCAAACAAAACTCAGAGTTCTGCCATATACAAATTGAAAGATAGACTCCAGGGCTAGCGGGCTTAAGATTGTGATTGTTTACGGATGGTGATCCCTATCAACTAACTAACACTACCTAAAAACATTATTTTCAATACTAAAGTATTAATATTAAATATTGATATTGTACAATTTAATTACATAAAATTATTAAAGGATGTTAAATATCTTATTTAAAAGAAAAACCTGCATATTCGGAAACTTGCCTTCCAAAAATTTTGTATAATATGAAAAGGGAAAGAGGTAAGTCGAGCTGGTGATATAAAAGTGGGTGGAAATCTGAACACGTGTATCTGTCAAGTTCCGCACCTAGAAATTTTCCCAAGAAATGAGTAATACATACTAAATATGCACTTTTATAAAGTATGGGCATGAGATTTTATAGAGCATGTACGGATCCCTCATTCCATCACCACTTTTTGGATCGTGAGTTCTCATGCTAGTAGGCTCAAAATTGGGCCTCTGTTGTTTCGTTCCCTACAAATAGCACCCAGAGTTCCATGATATACAATTTGACAAGTGGACTTGCGGGCTATTTGAATTTTAAGGGCCTCGTGTTGATATGATAGCACAATTGGACTTGGGCCAGTTTATATTCGTTTATTACAATATGAAATTGGGAAGCGGTCTGTCGGGCTGTTGATATAAAAGTAAGTGAAATCTGAATAAGTGAATCCGCCAACTTCCACACCTAGAAATTTTCCGAAAAACAAGTAATACATACTAAGTATGTACATAAAGTATGGACATGAGATTTTTATAGAGCATGTATGGATCCCACATTCCATACTTGGCCACTTTTTGGATCGCAGGTTCTCGATCTAGTGGGCTCAAAATCGGGCCTCTATTGCTTTGTATCCTACAAATATCACCCACAATTCTGCGATATACAAATTGACACGTGAACTTGCGAACTGGCTGGCTCAACATTGCACTTCTATTGTTCCGTGTCTTCCAAACAACACTAAGAGGAAACGAGTAATACATACTAAATATGTACTTTTATAAACTATGAACCTGAGATTTTATAGAGCATGTATGGATCCTTCATTCCATACTTAGCCACTTTTTGGATCGTGGGTTCTCAGGCTGGCAGGCTCAAAATTGGGCCTCTATTGTTTCGTTCCCTACAAACAACACCCAGAGTTTCGTGATATACAAATTGACAAGAAGACTTGCGGGTTGGCTGGCTCAACATTGCACTTTTATTGTTATGTGTCCTCCAAGAAGCAGTCAAACTTCCGTGATAAAAAAATTGACGGATGGACTCTAGGACTGGCAGGCTCAATATTTCCATTGTTTACGGATGGTCATCCCTATCAACTATCTAACATTATCAAAAAACATGATTTTCAAATACTAAATTATTAATATTAAATATTGATATTGTACAATTTAATTACATAAATTATCAATATTGAACCCACCTATCTGGTAACTCGCCTATTCAAAAAAACCCCGAGCCAAAATTTTTGTACAATATGAAATGGGGAAGCGGTCGGTTGGGTTGGTGATATAAAAGTAAGTGAAATATGAAGGTCTAAATTTGCCAACTTTCGTACCAATAATTTTTCCGAAAAATGAGTAATACATACTAAATATGTACTATAAAGTATGGACATGAGATTTTATAGAGCATGTATGGATCCCACATTCCATACTTAGCCACTTTTTGGATCATGGGTTCTTGGGCTGGTGGGCTACAAATTGGGCCTCTGTTGTTCTGTGCCCTACGAATAGCACCCAAAATTGTGAGATATACAAATTGTCAAGCGGACGTGCGGGTTGGATGGCTCAATATTGCACTTCTATTGTTCTGTGTCCTCCAAACAACACTCGGAGTTCCGCGATATACAAATTGACAGATGGACTCCGGGGCCAGTGGGCTCAATATTGCCATTGTTTATGGATGGTAATCCCTATCAACTATTTAACATTATCTAAAAACATTATTTTCAATACTAAATTATTAATATTAAATATTGATATTGTACAATTTAATTAGACAAAAACGTTTGTACAATTTGAAACAGGGAAGTGTTCGGTTGGACTGGTGATATAAAAGTAAGTGGAAACATGAACACATGCATCCGCCAACTTCCACACCTAGAAAGTTTTCAAGAAACGAGCAGTACATACTAAATATGTACTTTTATAAAGTATGGACATGAGATTTTATAGAGCATGTACGGATCCTTCATTCCATACTTGGCCACTTTTTGGATCGCGGGTTCTCGGGCCGGTGGGCTCAAAATTGAGCCTCTATTGTTTTGTTTACTACAAATAGCACCCAGAGTTCCACGATATACAAATTGATAGGAAGACTTGGGGGCTATCTAGCTCAACATTGCACTTCTATTGTCTCATGTCCTCTAAACAACACTTGGAGTTCCGCGACATATAAATTGACAGACGGACTCCAGGACTAGTGGGCTCAAGATTGCGATTGTTTACGAATGATCATCCTATCTAACATTATCTAAAAACATTATTTTCAAATAATAAATTATTAATATTAAATATTGATATTGTACAATTTAATTACATAAAATTATCAAAGGATGTTAAATCACTTATTTTAAAAAAAATGAAGGAAACAAAACAATTTTTTTTTAAATTCTATCACCACAAGCATAACAACAACGAATTTGAATTTTAAGGGCCTCTTGTTGATATGATAGAAAAATTGGACATCGCACAGTATATATTTGTTGGTTTCAAATTATTCCAGGAGATTAATTTTACCAAGTTCATCGATCAAGGAAAAATGTTAAAACAAGCCACATACTACATTTGTGTCACAACACCATAGAAATTATCAGGCAGATTTGCAGGATAGCTGGCTAAAAAATTGGAATTCTATTGTTTCGTGTCCTCCAAACAACATTCAGAGTTCCGTGATATACAAATTAACAGACGAAGAATACAACCAAGAACCAACTTAACTGCAAACAGGCCACAAGCAAGTTCCCACAAGGTTCCATAGAGTAGGACGCATTGACCTTTGCATCAAACAATTTGATATACAAAGAAAAGATGTCGCGACATTCATTTTCTCTTACATATGGTATATGTTCCCAGTGGAAAATAACTGGGGCCATGGGATATATGGGGTTTCTACCATGCTTCCCATTTTTGGACCAAACAATCTTATGTGCATGCTATCCCAAGTAGTCGAGTCCGATGAACATTCATCTTGATGTTGAAGAAATATTATAGAGACACGTGATATATTTTTCATTTCCTGCCAAAGATTGATATTTTTGTTTCCCTTCTTCAGCCGATATGAAAAATAACATTGTCCTCATTTAAGGTAAATTTGTTTTGTATCTGAAAGTCACGCAACATGTAGACACTAATTGCCTTTTTCTGTAGATATGTTTCATAAGAAAATTATTCCAACTTAGGAATAACATTTTGTAATAGAGGTTTCCTATCCGTACAATGCATGGTTGTGTTTCCCACGGTTCGGATGACAACATTGAGGCAATGTCCATATATATATGGACATTTTTCACTACATCGCAAACAATCAATCGTATCATCACTTATCAAAGCATAGGCAGAAGAAAGAGAGTTTCATTTCGCACATACAACTTCAAAGGGGGTCGAGTACGCATTCACTACAACTAAACCACTTTCAACCTATGAACCCGATCATATGAATTAATACATTGAACAATATAATACACAATTGCAGCCCCCCCCCCCCTTAAATAAAATAAAATAAAATAAAACAAGGCGCAAAAATTTGGTGAAGGCTATTTGTATAAGAAAAGTGAGGATGATTTTGCGGATGTATACGCACAACAGTTGTAGAGCTAGCTAGTTTCTTCATATCTTGTACTATATCTTCTCGCAACTCTTTTACAAATGTTGTCTGGGTTGTTTGAAAGGTATTTTCTCTAACATCCCTTTTCTTTGTTATATTTTTGAAGAGCATAAGTGGAATCTTCCCTTTATGCAATTGTTGCTCCATTGATGAAAACAAATTTGAATAGGTATTGAACAATTGCAGCTACAACATGGAACAATGCAATATTTGTGTAACTTACCCAAGAAACATGCACATGCGAAAGTAAAGGAAAAAACTGGATATGGAAATCGGTACCATTGCCTTGTCATTGTCCGACTCTCCATCCTTTCTATGGAGAATGTGTTGCGAGCCAATTTTTCTCTCTAGTGTGACATATGCGCCAATGGTTCTCATTGGCTAAATATCACTGCTCTGTGCAAGTTGGTTGATAGTCGCATCTGGGATGAAACAATATTCTGAACAAACAACGATAATTTTTTCCACAATACTTGTTTCGTTGAGAAAAACAATCATATCACAATCACCACATTCATATATTGTTTTGGGAAATATATTAAAATTTGTAATGGATATCCCATTACTCGGAAATATCTTTTCTACATGTTTCTGGACAAGTTGTGTAGGAATAGTCAGTGTCACTGTCATCATGGCCTCCTTGTCTATCATGTCAGCATGCATAATGGATCTATTTTTGTTTTCCTTATCCAAGTAGGTGATATAAATGACCATTATGTCCCCGACGAACACTTATCCAATTCGGCGGATGTTCAAGCCCTCTATTGATAGTACTTTGGGTGTTACAACTCTAGACTTGGTGACAATTTTTTAACAGGAAAACTAAAGTGAATGGTAGCGTGCATTTTTTTTTTGTATTCCTCTTTCACTGGCATAAATCTACAAGTACACACAAATCTTCGATGAACTATGGAGCCATAGTTTTGCAACCACACCTCTTAGTCTGCGGAACATGTGCTATGTTCAATGTCTCACTTGTACTTGTTGATACTTCTTGTGAACTGCAAACCATGTATTGCAAATGACATCAACATATTCACCATGTCATAGATTAATAAATAGCCGAGGATATTTTTTTCGTAAACATACTAAGAGAATAGTGTATGCATATTTACCTTTGGCCTTGTCGGTCTATTGATGTCTGGGATGACTGACTGCGCATGGCCATGCCACTAGTCCATCTTTTTTTGATGCAAGCATGTGCATATGAACATCACGACTAAACAAGCATATTCATTGTATAATGTCCATTAGAAGGACTAAATAAGTGTAAAATTGTATGCATCTGATTTTTTTAACTGGAAAAATGTGTAACAGTAAACAGGGGATGAGGGTGGGGCACCACGACCGATATGTATATCACGGACCCCCGAAAGCTAGGGGAGAAATCTTGGACCCTACAACATGGCACCCACAATCGACAAAGTGGGTAAGTATGGAACAAGGTAGAAGCACGACCATAGATGTGAAACTGTTAGTCTGCCAACAGACACACCAAGGCATTTTTGGAAAGACCAATAAGCAAATCAATTAGAAAACAAAAGGGATAATAGAAAATGGAAAACGTATAAATAGGGAGGGAAAAAAGGCCCATTGCTACAAAGCCATCGTTTTCAAGTCTAATATTATATGCCCCCACCCAGTTTGTATATTTAATTTACCAAAACAGTTGGTATACCTTTTAGAAGATTGTACCACAGAACCCTCTATTGTTGCACAGAACAATTCATCTTCCTGTCCAACCAACCTGTTTCTTCCAAGGTAGAAATGTCGAATATGCAGTGGAAATAAAGGCAAGTTAGTATGAATAAATACATGTAAAATAAAGAGAAACGGGTCTATTTATTCCAATGTAACAACAAACAAAATACACAGAATATATTATATTTGAAGGAAGAAAAGAAGGAAAAAAAAAAACAAGGTAGCAACGCCGAATATGCAATGGACATAAAGGCAAGTTAGTATGAATAAAGACATGTAAAATAAATAGAATCATGTCTATTTATTCCAATGTAGCAACAAACATAATATGCAGAATATATTATATTTGAAGGAAGAAAAGAAGGAAAAAAAAATTAAAATTAAAAAAAGGTGCAAAGCAGTAGAACAAGCACAACAAATATACAGACAGTAAATGAAAAAATGAACACTGGAATATGAAATAATATTACAGGTATCCACTTCTATAATTCCTCATCTACATTCCCACCAAAGAGTCCATCATCCTCTCTAGCCATTTTGTTTGTTTAAATGTAGCAATGCAGCGAAAACACAATGGACATGAAGTAGGTTAGTATGCAGGAAGGCATGTAATGAAGATAAGTTATCATGTAGGAAGGTACGCAACATCTACATACAATAAAATAGGTGAACACATATACAGAAAATAAATGCAATACAAAACAATTCAATATGAAATAACCGTACAAGAATGCACCTTTCTATATCCTCTTCCACCGATGCAGTCACGAATCCTTTGTTTTCTCTAGCTATTCTGTTTGTTTGAATGTGGGAACGCACAAAATACAATGAACATGAATGAAAGTTGGTATGCACCGAAGAACAAGTAATATGTACATACAGTAAAAGAGACTCAACGAACAGTCTAAAAGATAGGCAGAAACATGAACCTTTGCACTTCTCCATCCATAGATGTAAATGTGTAATTTTGTTTTCCCTACCCAAAATATATTACAAGACACAAAATATTACAAAATTGCATGGCCGTAGCTAAAAACTTTATGGTTTTTTATGGAAAAGTATCCAGATATGATTCCACCGATGGAAACACATGTCCTTTATCCTCTACACAGACTGATGTGCCCATGATACAAGATTTTGGTTTTCCGCGGAAAACTACCAAGACATGCTTCAAGACATGGAAATATAATTTTGCAGAATCTTTGTTGTACATATCATATCTCAAGTACAATACAAATTGTATCGTGGGAACACTAGTATGTGTAGAGGAAAAATAACATGTATTGTCATATGGGCACATTTGACCATACATGGTTTATAAATGCAGGCTGCATATGCTTTATTTTAACAAAAAAACAACAGATATTGCAATTTCACATGTACTTCTCGAACTATTTTTCATGCAACAATTTTCTTTCATGCCAGCACTAAAGCACTAGCAAAATATCACAACAGAATAGATATCGACCTCTCCAGAAAGGGAAAATAACACAAACGTATGTCGACTTGTGGGTGCAGGGGCTGAACACCGTAAAGCACCCAAAAAACAATAACAATCCAAAAAAAAAAAATAGCTCCAACTACTGGCGCGACACCTCAACCTTGCAAAGCCGAATCAAACAAAATAAAAAAGAAAGCACCAAACCAGTGAGAAAGCACGAACATGCCCAACTACAGCCCCAGGGCCCCAAAGCATAAACCCGAGCCAAACAAACACAACTAACAACCCATGAACCAATGAACCAATGAACAAGAAACAACCATCGAAGCAATAAACAACATATGTATCTCCAATGATTACAGAACTGCAGTCGAAGCACAGAAGGAAACATAAACATACGATGAACATGCCATTATAAATAAGAAAAAATTCTTACTTGCAAACTGCAAACATTGAACAACAAAAAAGGAATATAAAATGAAACTATGGCATGGAAACTTACTTCGAAACGATGAAAGGTAGAAGCACAGATTGAATTGTGAACCAAACACCAATAAGCAGCAACCGATGAACCAACGAAGAAGAAGCACTCACGGAACCAATAAACAATGTATGTAGGTTCAACGATGATGAAATTACATTACAAAGCTAGAAGAAGGATGAAACATATAATGCTTATTCAACTAGTGGTGGACAACAATATTGTGCAAAATCACTGCAACATTGTATGGAAATTTTTGAGGAAAAATGTACTCTAAGAAGCATATTTAGATAAACATTTAAGGCTGTCAGGCTTTCTAAGGACCTTGCAGTATGCAAACATTTAAGTTGTCAGGCCTGTTGGAGGACCTTGTGTCATGTAAACATTTAAGCTATCAGGACTATTCAAGAACCTAAAAAAAAGTGTCAATACATTTTAATACAAATACATGCATCAAGGATGTTATAAACTTTGGAATTCTTGATCACTATAAATCTTGGATATCTAAACATTTCAATATGATTAGTACAAATAAAACATAGGGAAATATTTAGGTAGAATAAAATGCTAAGACAAACATTTGAACTAATGCTAGCATTAATCCACCTTCAAGCAATACATACGAAAAACATATGATTCAAAAAGACTGTATACAATAAAAAAGTTTGGATATGTTACCATATCAAACATTGGGAATAGAGAAGCCAGTAATAAGACCTCCAATCTCTTATCCAATCAGATCTTGTTAGGGTCCTAACCTGAACATAGGTAGAACAATATATTCAGATGTAATAAAGGTCAATATTAATAAGGCCTTGCAATAAAATAGAATAAGTCGAATGTAAGAAGACCTGATAGAAGCTTCTACTTCTAGAAGGATCTTCCTCTAGATGCTTCTTTTGATAGACATATTTAGTATAAATAGGAGTCGAGGGTATGAGAACCCTAGCTTGGATATTATTGTAATACAGCTCTGCTCGACTGGAGGTTGCCCCCTCGAAGAGGCCCGTGAACATTGCTCTCATTATCAAAGTGCTATTTCTGTTGTTATTCTTTGATCCAGGTGGATATCGGTGGCTACCCACCTTTTCCAAATGGCTCTAAACACTTTTCTTGCCATTTTGGCAATTTACTATTTTTAGCAGGTTTTAACTTTCGGGGCCATTTTGAGGGCCTAAATGAAGTTTTTTCAAGATCGAGGTTCTCAATGATATCCGAAGGCATGATTGAGCCCCCAAAATGAATCTCCTCGAAGATACCTTTCCAACGAGCTATCACACGCCTAAAACGGAGATCGTATGCAAAAGTTACGACCCCGGGAAGTTGATGCACCAACTTACCCAAACGGGGCCCACAT
>ML793937.1:180167-198276 GCA_009831015.1 Picea engelmannii
TATTTTTACAGTCTCTGTACATTTCTTTCATTAATAGAAATCGTGTATTACTGTATCTCTGTGTTTATGGTTGCATCTCTGATATATTTTTGTTATATTACTGGATATATGCGATATCTCTGTGCATTTCTTTATTATATCTCTGCTCTCATTTCGTGCCGAAAATAATCCGGATCATTCTTATATCATTTCAATGTTATTGTGGTGATTGTTCTGGTTATATTGTTGTTATTCTGCCATTTCTATCATTTTATTTCTATTTAGTATATTTTTATATCTGGTATATTACAAGTGGTATCAGAGCACTTTCCTCGACAGAAATTGTGGGTAATTTTTTTCCAGGGTAGAGACGTATTTCGACATCTTTCAGCCACAGAGATTTGTCGTTATGCGCATAAACCCACGGTTGAGGGATTCATACACGTAGGACATGCAAGTGGTACTTAAGCACAAATCTGTTGGCCACCCTTGTAACCCCTATTGTTACCCCTTCGAGTGGTAGTGCATCAGACAACACCTGTGTATGGATCAACCTAGATTACCTGAAGACCTCTTTAGATAAACCGATCGACTGCCTGATTGCTATAGTGCCACCAAGAACAACACTCGAGAAGATACTCTCTAGTACATGGGTAGTCAAGTAGTATGGCTAAGGGTACGGTCTATCCTCCTTAGTTAGTTCCCTGAGATATTAGGTTGAGTACTACTGTTGGACCCCACATGTATATCAGAGAGCTATAGCACAGGGGAAACCCTTGTCTCTAGAACCCTTGAATACCTAACCCTTGGGGATAGAAACATAAACAAATTAAAACAGACAAGATCTATTGCCACACAACTATGTTTGAGTTTCCAAATCACTACACATTTCTTCCTGGTTAAGAATTTGGGCATTTCATTACTATAGTATTCTTCATACTAGAATATAACTCCGCAGGTGTAAAAAAAAAATTAAAAAAATCACCATTATTTGAGACCTATTCCATTGGATTCATCTCTTTGCCCTTATCACATTCATACATATCATTTTTTGGAAAAAAAAATTGACCCCACCCACCCCTTTTTGGTTCCCTCGTCCTCATGGCCCATACCCATAGCCAAGATTTGGAAGCTCTCTTTAATACCTTGTAATCTAGTCTCACCGAGACCCAACAAGAAGTGAAAAAAATCAGTGCCAATGTTGTTTCCATCAATAAAACCATGCAGTCCTCAATGGAGGAAATCAAGCAAGACATGACCACCCAACTTGAATCTGTCTTTTCGACGCTCTTCACCAAGCTGCACATCCCTATAGATAACCCTTCCTTTGACCCACCTTCACATACTGAAGCTGAAAATTCCTCTCATTCCCATAACTTTCAGCACCATCACTTTCAACGTGACCTATGCTTTCTGTGGGTGGATGTGACCAAATTTGATGGCTCAGATCCCACTGGTTGGGTAACCCAAATGGAACATTATTTCTCTTTATATGGAATTACAGATGACTTGGCCAAACTAAGGTATGGTGTTCTCCATCTAGATCAAGAACCTTGACAATGGTGACAATGGAGAAAAAATTCCCATCAAGGGTATATTTCTTGGACACACTTTGTGGCAGAGATTTATAAACAATTTGACACTGACACCAACCATTTGGGTCATTTGAAAAAGTTGAAACAATCAGGAATAGTGGAATACTTTATAGTTGCCTTTGAGCACCCGACATTTCGGATAGAGGGCATGTCTGATGCCTTTTTCTGAGACTGTTTTATCAGTGTCCTCAAGGATGAGATTTGAGCCCATGTCCTCATGGATCGGCCTCAGAGTTGGGTGGAGGATACTAAAAGAGCTAAAGAAGCACAACAGGTTGTATCTTCTCAAAAACAAAAACCCTCATTTATCCCTCACACTAAACCAGTAAATCCCACTACTCCCTCCGCTCCACTAAAGATCCAAAAATTGACCAGGGATGAAATGGAAGAACGCCAACTCAAATTCCTTTGTTATAATTGTGATGACAAATATTTCTTGGGCCACAAGTGTAAGGAACAAAATCTTTTTATGGCCATCTCAGAGGATATTTTAGAAGAGGATGTTGAATCTCCCCTTGTGTCTAAGTCACCTGAAACCACTGACATAACCCCTCCTTCAGAACCTCCCGAAGTAGAACTGGTCATTTCCCTCAATGCTCTCACTGGTCATTTCCCTTTATCTTGTGTAATTCCCTCTCCACCTTCCAAACCCTCTTGAATCATGTCTTCCATCCTTTTCTCTGTCATTTTGTCTTAGTTTTCTTTGATGATATCCTCATCTATAGAAAAACCTGGACAAACCATCTTGCTCATGTGGATCAAGTTCTACATCTACTCTCTCAACACCAACTTTTCTTGAAACATTCTAAATGCACTTTTGGTGCCTCAGAAGTCGAGTACTTGGGTCATCTAGTTGGTAAGGATGGCGTCAGGGTGGATCTGAAAAAGATTGAAGCTATGCAAGAATGGCCTCACCCAAAGAATCTCAAAATCTTGCGTGGATTTATGGGCTTAACAGGTTATTATCGCAAGTTTTTTAAGAATTATGGAAAGATTGTAGCACCTCTCATTGAACTCCTAAAAAATAACTCTTTCACTTGGACTCTAGCTACTGCTCAAGACTTTCAAACCTTGAATATGTCCATGTGCACCACTCCAGTCCTCACCCTTCCTAATTTCACAAAGACCTTTGTCTTGGAATGTGATGCTTCAGGGAAAGGAATTGGTGTTGTCCTTATGCAAGAGGGTCGGCCTTTGGCCTTTACCAGCAAGAAACTATCTGAACGAAATCTGGGAAAATAAATATATGAAAAGGATATGTTGGCTATTCTTCATGCTATTGATCTGTGGCACCCTTATCTATTAGGGAAACGCTTTCAAATTAAGATAGACCATCAAAGCCTCAAGTATTTTTTGGAACAATGCATTTCCTCCCCGGAGAAACAAAATTGGGTGAGTAAGATATTTGGATATGATTATGAGATCATTTACAATAAATGAAAAGACAATCTGGTTGCAGATGAAATTTCCCAAAAATATGAAGATGAAGGATCCCTTTTTTCTCTTTCCTTCATTGTACCAGATTGGCTCCAAGCCATTCACCAGGAATGGCTACATGATCCCAAAAGTTCGCATATGATCCAACAATTGAAGTCCAATGATCCAGCCTCCCCAGAGTAATCTTTGCTCCATGATGAGCTTCAATACAAAGGCTGTTTGTATTTAAGCAAACAATCAAAACTTAAATCCACGGTACTTTCTGAACTTCATGCTACACCCACATCGGGGCACTCCGGGTTCACCAAAACCTATGATAGGGTCAAACGTTCTTTTTTTTGGGATGGTATGAAACAAGACATTTGTAATTTTTTCACTGAATGTGATGTGTGTAAACATAACAAGGGAGAAATAGTCAAATATCTAGGCACACTAAAACTACTTTCGATTCCACCTGCTATTTGGAGGGATATCTCTATGGATTTTATTACAGGCTTACCCAAATTAGGAAATAAATCATTCATCATGGTGGTTGTTGATATCCTTTCTAAGTATGCTCATTTCTCTTCTCTTCAACACCCATTTAAAACATCCACGGTGGATTAAATTTTCATGGATCAAATCTTCAAGCTTCATGCCATGCCACACTCTATTTTTTCTGATCGCGACCCAACTTTCACCAGCAATTTTTGGAAAGAATTGTTCAAGCTAAAATGCACCCAATTTCATCTCATCACAACTTATCATCCCTAGACTGATCGTCAAATGGAAGTTGTCAACAAGTGTTTGGAAACATATTTGAGGTGCTTTGCCTCAGAAAATAAAAATCAGTGGGATTAATGGTTACCCCTAGCTGAATGGTGGTACAACACTTCATACCATACAACCACATGCATGACTCCTTTTGAATAAGTATATGGACAAAATAAAACTTCAGTTATATCATACTTTCCTGGTGTCTCGAAGGTCCAGGCAGTTGACCAAACACTTACAGTTTGAGAGGCTATTCCTCGTACCCTCAAAGAGAATTTGGTCATGGCACATAATCACATGAAGCAACAAGTAGATCAAGGTCTCTCTGAACGTCAATTTGTAGAAGGCGATTAGGTGTTTCTTTGACTACAACCTTACAATAAAAATTCCCTCAAGGCCGAGCATTGTCAGAAGCTAGCGCCCAAATGTTATGGTCCTTACACCATTCTCAAGCATGTGGGACAGGTGGCCTATCAGTTATCTTTTCCTAGTCATTCGAAGCTACATCCTATTTTTCATGTTTCATGCTTAAATAAGGTGATTGGCACTAAGTTCCAAATTCAAACCAACCTTCCCGAGTTAGTCAAAGAAGGATCCATTTGGATACAACCACAAGCAGTTTTGGACCAGCATGAGCGTCGCCTACATCAGAGAACCATCAAGGAAGTGTTAGTCCAATGGAAAGATACAAATCCAGCAGATGCCACTTAGGAACCAACTACCATTCTGCAACAATTTCCACATCTCAAGCCTTGAGGACAAGGTTTTTTTTAAGGGGGAGTAAATGTTAGGGTCCTAACCCGCACATAGGTAGAAAAATATATTCATATGTAATAAAGGTCAATATTAATAAGGCCTTTCAATAAAATAGAATAAGTCGAATGTAAGAAGACCCATTAGAAGCTTCCACTTCTAGAAGGATCTTCCTCTAGATGCTTCTTTTGATAGACATATTTAGTATAAATAGGAGTCGAGGGTATGAGAACCCTAGTTTGGATATTATTGTAATAGAGATCTTCTCGACTAGAGGTTGCCCCCTCGAAGAGGCCCATGAACATTTCTCTCAGAATCAACGTGTTATTTATGTTGTTATTCTTATATCATTTCAGTGTTATTGTGGTGATTGTTCTGGTTATATTGATGTTATTCTGCTATTTCTAGAATTTTATTTCTGTTCTGCATACTTTTATATCTGGTATATTACAAATCAGTACATATATGGTACTTTTTATTATATAAAAATCTATGTTTTTAGTTCCCTAGCTCCAACAATAGATATTATGCAAATATTTGTGGTCAAAGGAAAAACTAATATGTAGTCAACGAATTATTGATGGCTATAGTCCCTCTATGCCTACGACATGGACTAATAAGGAAGGACTCTCTTAATTGCATAAGAAGGAAGGAATCCCTTGCTTTCAAGCATGTTTACTTTCCACTAAGTGTGTTGACATTCTTGCAATGTGGTATGTTTACTTTTCTACAATGTCATTTTTTTTTTTTTTAATTATAGAAATCAATACTGAAGATACCTAAGACATGCATATATATACTGTATGGTATCTCAAAAGAATTATGTTCCTTGGGTTGACATATTAAATGTTCAATTAATTTAACCACTTCTGTTGCAATGTAAAGGGTGATTAAATTAATCATTGTTGGTCATGTGTGTCCTAAAAAAAATCAGGTTGATCTTTAGTATTTAATTGTCCATTCATAGTTTCCAATCCCACTGGGAATGAAAGCCTAATGTTGGAACATATGTCGATATTTATTTAGAGGATGGGGGGTCTTGGTATTGGTCACCAACTAAACGTAAATTCCCATTGTTTTTACACTTTTCATATATGAAAATATGCCCCCCTCACTACCTATAGTGTTTCTATATCACCTAGCGAAGCATGCCCTCGAACCAAGCTCAATTTGGGAAAAAGGCCCCCAAGTTTGAATTTTTTTCTAGCAAACCCATGTTATAGAAAAAATTTCCTCACCCCATGCAGCTTGCTTAGATGGCCTCTCAAATTCCCTATGCAGACTTGAACTCCCCTTTTGTACCTTCCATAGGAAAAAAAGAAGATTTTTCCACATATACACACCCTACCAGTTAGACAACAAGCGTATACGCAGGTTGCTCCACTTCATCCCACGTACATCAGGTTTCATGCTCAAAATTAAAAATTATGTCATGTTTCCATGCCACGTCACGAGATCCATGATCCTTGACCTTCCATATACTAGAAATTCTTCGACTCGACCCTTCAGTTCCACTTGAAGGCTATAAATTGATCCATATCCAAGCTTTGGAGGGGGGGATAATTCAACTTTGAGAGAAAAGATACTTTGGAGAAATTTCACTTCACATTGAGTTTGCACCCCTTTATCCTTGAATGTTTGAACTCATTGTTCAGCCCCCAAGCTCTTCCTTATTTGTGATGGAGAACCTCATTGTCTCCTTTATATGGGTTTGCCTTTGGTGGAGGACTAAAGTGGTGGAGGCCCAACTGGAGGGACTTAGTTTCTCGGTTCTGATGTGTGATGGTACATAATTTTTTCACATATGTACTTATGTTGATTATTTTAATAGAAATACTCTTTTCTCGTCGAATTGATACCTTACAAATATTTGAATTATTATTCCATGGGTGTATTTGTGATGAATGTTAATGGAATATGTTATTTTATATGCTAATGCTATATATCACCATATGATTTTGTATCATGGTTGTTGATGACAAGTTGCAGGTATAAAGATTTGAGTTGTGTGCTCAATGATGGTCTTCATCGAACATCCAGACGAGGTAGGCTATTGGCCTTGTCTTGTTAGAATTTCATTTATATAGCATACTTGGGATTAGAGTTGATTTCTATGTGTCATTCTGTCTATTGTGGTTTACCCCATTCCATAGAGAGATTTTCCTCGTAACTGAATTGGCGACCATATTGGGGATTGATCTTATGTTTTGGGGTTTGGAGTGTTTTTGTCCTTGACTTACTCTTTGTTAGCTTGAGTTTCCTTGTCGCCTGATTGCTTGACAACCCATTTTTACTTTGCATATGAGTTTCTTGGCTTAATCCTTGCCTTGGAAGTGTTTTACTACATGTACATGGTTTTTTCCTTGACATATGCATACATATGAGAGTTGTCCTTCTATAGGGCGCATACATATGCGATTTTTTCTCAAACAGTTACCTACATCAACATTTTAGGCTTACTGGTTGATTTTGGTGTTTGTTGGGTGAGTTTGGTTGGTTGTTGGGTCTTCTTGGGTCTCTGTCCTAACTGTTGAGTGTTTACAGAGTGGTAGGAAACCTTATTATTGTTTAATTTTTGGGAGGTATTCGTTCTTATCATTTTGTTCATTGGTTTTTCTTGCATCTTGGTCTAAGTGTTTTCTTCTTGGTATCCTTCTTGGCTTGTCTCTCTTTGCTTGCAGTAGGGTTTATCTATCAAGTTTCTATTCATTCCTTTCATTTTCTTTTCTTTATATCGAAAATACAAAAAAAAAATTATCATTTTGCATTATGGCATTTGTTGTTTTGGTTACTTAGTATTGATATTGAGACATGTGGAAAGATTGAATTTTATTGAAATTGTAGAAATTACATTGAAGGTTGCATTTAAAAGCTTACCATTTGTTGAGAATTTAATATTAGGACTTAACAATATGTTTATATTCATTTCTTTGATATTCTGAGTCATAATATCATCATTTTCATGAACACATCTCTTGAGTAAACAAAATCTATTAAAAGTAACGTTGATTAACTAAAATTGATTAGGAACGATTTTATTTCTCAGGGTAGACAAACAAGCATAGGACATAGGACCTTGAAATAGGATTTTGAGATTAAACTTCTCCAAGACTATTAAACTAAACATATGTGTTTGAATAGGGAGTGGTGAAATCCATTGTGTAATTAGTGACGTCAGGAGGCTATGCTCACACCAGATTTAAGCACAAGGTCGCGCGAAGTTGGTTGCATAGATAACCCTCTAATACCTTCCTAGCATCAGAGATATTTTTGTGGTTTCATTTGTATATGGGGGTATTTATAGTACCTTTACTTCTGTGAGAGGCATTTCTTTCAATATTTCAGGCTTTGTTACCCTACTCATATGGTGGACCAGACTTACAACTATTCTCCCATGCATTATTTAAATTGTGGTGCCTCTAGTTGCTTGACATAAGTATCCACATACGATACTTGTAGGGGTTATTCTGCAGATAACCTGAGTCAGATAAGGGTCGAACAACACACAAAATTTATGGAGGATTACCTCTCTGGGGGGATCTGACCGACTACGATGTTAAACCCATGAGGGACCTTATAAATGATTATGATACCTCCAATATTTTGAAGGGAGTCTCAGGCCCCTATTGGGAAAGGCATACCTACTCTAGTGAGGGAGGCCCCATTTAAGCTACTATATCTTGTTTGTGTGAATTTGTCCTTTTTGTTTATTTTGGCGTGCTCTCTGATTTTTAGTTGGCCCTAGGATTTGGTTTTATATCTTGAGTCTTGAGTCATCGTGGATAAAGACCAGCCACGATGGGAGTCCCTCGAATCTTGTACCTTTTGTGATTAGTTGGGTTCCTTCGACAGCTTTAGCCATGATGGTTGTAGTGTTGGAGGTTCTTGTCCTTACTCCTATCCATCCTGTGGTTTCTACTCGAACCATACAAACAAACCCTTTTGAGTCTCTTTTTGGTATGCCAAGATACAATTCTGAGTCTATACCTTCAGTATCTAACCCTTTTTCTTTTGGTATCCCAATATGACGTCGCAACTTTCATCCTCCATTCTAGCGACTAATGAAAATTCTAGTTTGGACCCAGGGGCATGGCCCCTCCGCGTGCTACTATATCGCTTGGTTGAGGTCATATTACCCAAATGAATCCTACGGTTGGGAGTCATCCTCCTTTTTCGTCTGGTTCTAACCCTAGTGTTGTGTTGGTTATGTCACATGGGTGAGAAAAAACACAACACTTGCGTTCTTAGTTAAGTCATCTAAATAGGAAAGAGGTTTGTGAGTTGATTAAATAACCAAATACACATGAAACAAGGAAATAAAAAATAAAAACAAAAGGAAATAAATGTTAGAGAAACTTGCAAGAACTAGAACCATGAAAAGCAAAAAATAACCATCATATAGCTACTAATGGATAAATATATTGATAGTCTAACACCATAGAGAAAGGTAGGGACTTATGAATCCCCTCTTCCTCCTTGGGAGGGATCTTGAGTTTCCTAATAGAGAGCTCTTCTCTTCATGCAATGGAAAGTGACAATGGTGAAGAAATAGAATGCCAATGCTCTCAAGAGGTGAGTGGAATGGCCCTTGCTACAGTGCTTGAGTGATTCAAACAAAAAAGAGGATTCTCCAAGAAGAATTATTGTAACATAACAATACCTTAAAGTTCTTATTTTTCTATCACACCCATGGCACATATTTATAGTGTCCATTCATGGAAATAAACAAATGGTTCATAGTGTGAACAAGGGGCCTTTTAGGGCACTCTCTAGCCCTTGACCAGCCTCCAAGGTAGATTTCACTCAGATCTGAGTGTCAAATTGCGTTGGGGGTTAAACTGGAAGTGGTTGAGAGGCCAACAAGATTCATAAATGCATCGTTCATGAGAAGTGCACAGATTTTCTCGTAGACAGTTGTGCATCTTGCACACAGTGTTCCTTGAGGGTTGTGTTATCCTGCACATTTTGCGCATTGTGCGCACACTTCCTTTGGTGAATTTGTGCACTTTGATTTTTGAACCAATCATATAGTTTTTCCTTTTTGATGGATTTTGGTGCTGTAGGTGGGATAATTGCTGCGGGAATTGATGTCTTTCTTCAACCATTGTGTGCAATGCTATGGATGATTTTTTTAGTGATAATAGATGTCCCCTGATGTGTGAGGTTAGGAGCATACGTATAGCTGAAATACATCAATGTTTCTTTTGTTGAGAGTGCCATTGTAAGGAAGATTGAAGAGAGGAACTACAAGAGAGATTCCTTGGAGGGAGAGGGAAAATTGTGGGAACCGAACCTTTCTTTAGGAGAAAAAATAAAATTTGTATACAAACGATGCAAGCATGCTCCATGCTCGTGTCATGAAACCAATATGTGGGACTAAAATTGAAGATGTATATTGATGTAGATAGTTGCAGCACCCTCGAGGGCTGTTGATAACGATAGATGAAGTTTTTGAATGGTGAACTGTCTCTGAAGTGAGTAATGGATGACTGTAAGAATTGTCGATGACTCATAGGAATTGATGGCCTATCAACTTTAGAGGTCTTTGGATAGTATGAAACATATAAAATGGTCGCATTGTAAGACCCACCTTAACATGAGAGTTTGTGAAAGTCGAATGTCATGGGGGTCAATGGAATCAGAAAGCAATGATGATTCTCTCTGTGTTGTTCGAGACTCCTCATTGAAAAGGTAATTTGAGTCAAGATACTACCGCCCTTCTGGAAACTATGTTGGTGTCGACATGAAGCGAGACACGATGCCAAGAAGCTAAGGGTTTCTTGAAATCCAATGAGTAATAGAGGATATTAGGTACTGACAAATAACATGAATGAAGTCAAGATGCTGTGGGACTCGTGACTGCCCTTGTTTGGGGTTTTGAGGGATGATTGGAAGCAAACATAAAATTGGATCTAGCATCATGGGGTTGACTGGATATGGGGTTAAACTGTGCCGGAGGATAACAAAGTGGGAAAACTCAGAGATCTTGGGTACATGGATTTGGGATACTTAGGGTTTTTGAATAGTGTAGAAAAAAAAGGGTGGATGCCCTGACCAAGGGTGACATGGGCTGTGTTGCTAGGTAAAAGAAGGCCATCAATGATGACGACTAAAAAACTATGTATATGTTGGAAACAAGGGATTTATACAATTACCAAAGAAATAAAGAATAATTTGGGTTGATTATACAGATATAGAAATGGGTGCCCTAGTGAAAGATGGATTGGATTGTTTAGAGAACAAGTTTGTGAAAGAGAACTGGTGGAGGGTGGGGTCCCCATAGGTGGGTTTTTGTATTAGGTAACTGGATGGAGGACAATCTGCAGATGGGAAAACTGATGGTGGATGAGATGGAGGGATAATGAAACTGCGGGAGTGTAGTCAATAGAACCAAGTGTAAGATGATGTGACCCAAGAGTCCATTGGTAAGGTTATCAATATGATGAGAAGAAGTATGGGGTTCGTTCTCATAAGTGAAAAATACTATCGAGACTCCCAACCCTAGGGGGTGAAATAAGCATTAGTTTCAAGTTGTCAAGGGGAACTATGAATGAGACAACTCATGTGGGGGAGAGTTCTATCATATCACAGTACCAAAATATGGCAGAGGTAAAGATACTGCAGAGCCGAATGTAGGGTCCCTAAAGGTAAATGTAAGAGGGTGACTAGGATATGCAATTATTCATAGAGGGAGTAACTACATGCTAGTGGAATACATATACCTAAAGGGGGTGTAAGATTATTGAATAAGTACCTGCACACATAAAAACCAAATACCCATCATGAAGAATATATGATAATAAAGAACATATAACATGTATTTGATAAAATTGAAAATGAGCATGTGTACCTGAACATGGTGTGAGAAAAATGCTCCTCCAGGGAAAAGTACGGATGATAACCTGGGGAAAGTGAATGTGTAGATGGCGGGATCAATATCTCACGGCTGAGAATGGATTAGAAAACAAAGGCTCTGGGCTCCTGTAATAGAGCGTGGAACTTGGGAAAAAGGGGCTATAGATGGATGGTGGGCCCACAATGCCACCTCATTTGTACCTTTCACTATTGATGAGCTGACAAGAGATCTGTGAGGAGATTTCAAGATTATGGGAGCGTGAGGATACCTATCTAGGAATGACGAGAGACAGGTTAGTGGCCCTATCATCCTACATTATGTGAATTGGACAGATTGTGGGTAGGGGCTGTATGGAGGGTCGTACAAGGTTTTTTAAGGGTAGGGGGCCACACGTGTGCAGGAAAATGGGGACTACCTGTGCATGTGTGTGCGGGTAGAACATGGTTTCCTTCACATTATGTGTGGGTTTTTCCAAGACAATTGCAGATTCTAAATGGGAGGATCTATTAGGAAACCTCATGCATAATGTGTAGCTATCCCTAAGACAGTCACGCACATGTGTGTGAGGGCTGGCCAGACAAGTGCACACCCATGCATGCCTCTGGAAGAGGAAGATGCGCATTAGTGCATAGTTGTCTGAAAAACAGGCATGCATAGATGCACAATTGTATGGGGGAAAGTCGTGCACTATGGGCAGGCTAAGGGGTGTATGATTTTTTTATATTTATGACTTTTTGATGGATGATGTGGATGATCGGATGTTTCTAGGTGGATGCAGGTGATCAACAGATCCTAGAGAACGGTGTTTCTCCACTGGTGAGAGTGGGATAGGGAACAATTGCGAGAGGATGTGAGGGTGAAACCGGGTGTACACAGACACTTGGAAGCCTGTGGGTTGCTCAAGTTTTTTGATTATCGCCTGATATGGTCGCAGGAGTTCCTGCTATAGTTTATGATCAGGATGTGGAGCACTGATATGAAGTTCTTCATGGTGAGGGAGGAGATGTTGACATTCTCTGCGACAGAGGAAGTGTATTTTTTGACGAGGCTACCATTATGTGGGAGAGCACTAGACGTTGATCCCCATGTGCCAGGGGAGGACAGGGTGGAGATGATGGTGGATCAACATTTTTCTGGGTCAAACCCTATGTTGGGTTCGATCATCCGGATTGAGGCTATCGATGACTTGTTGGCCGAGTGCATCGCGACCATGCTGGTGAGGATGCACGTATCCTTGGGAAATCAGCTGATCATTGGTGGTTAGTTGAGGGTGGTGGAGGAGGTCCTGGATGAGGACCTATTTTCATGGGGTGTGATGATGCACACTCAGATGATGATGCAAATGGACCGGTTTCAGTGTACTAACTCCAGTGAATTTGCATTTGGTTCAGTGTTAGTGGACTGGTTTTTGGATAGGATTCCTCTATTGAGCCCACAGATTCTACTAGAGCCAACGTTGTGACGAGATCCATGATTTATGCAATAGGAACATGTGTTATATCGACATGGAGGAGGGTAGGGTGGCCACTACTTCACAGCCACAATGGCTCGAGTGTGGTGTGATATGCCATAGGGGATTATGCAATATCCATATGTGGGTATGGAATATAGGAAGTATTTGGACATGGTGCTACCTCTTGGGGAGGATTGGGACCAGAGAGGTATGTGTTGTATCTGTTTATTTTCATTTTGGTAGATAGTATTTATCAGACATATATATGGATGTTGACATCATATCGAGGTTTTTTTGTAGATGTTGGACCCTAGGGATGAGAGGCAGAGGTAATCCAGGAGATGGCTTGATGGGTGTTGGCTTGACAGGAGCCCACAGAACCTAGGATTGGGCAAAGGCGTCGGTGAGATGACGTCGGTGCAGGACCAGCCAGAGAGCCACATGGAGACATGGTGGCCATGGTAGAGGATTTTTGTCAAAGGTTCGAGCGGGTCCTTCAGGGTGTGCTTGAGGGAATATGGGCCTACATCAAGGACGAGGAGGTCCTCGACTAGTGTGTGGGGGTACCAACAGAGTGGAGGATGTTGATATGTAGAGAAGTAGTATCGGGCCCAACAATGACTGGTCGACTGCCTCCTAGAGATGGAGGGCCCCCATCTAGTGGGGCACCTCCTCCTGACAGAAGACTTGGGGGGGAAGCTCTAGAGGCACCTTGAGTGTCGAGTTTTGTATGTACAGGTTTGGGAGCCTAATTTTTTGTATAGGGTATTTGATACCCCCTTGTTGTACTCATAGGGGTGATGGGACTCATGATCCTATAGAAAATTGTATATCTATTTTTGTAAAACATTTTATGACCTCAATTATATATATGATGGATACATTGATCATGTGTGTCTTTATGTTTTGTTTTTTTATGATGTATGACGTCTATTTATATCTGTTTCCAAATGTATAATGTTGTGTATATGATGTGTTTAATGTGATAAATGCCAACCTAATACTAGTTTAGCCATTTGATCTGCTACTTGATTGAGGTTTCTTGGAATATGTGTAAATGTGATGGAATCAAAGTTGAGAGATAGGAGTATAACTTGTAGGTATTTGTGAAAGAGGAAAGGATCGTGAACATAATACACATTGTTGATTTGTAGGATGACAAGCTCAGAATCTAATAAAGCGGTAAGGTGGTGAATGTGGCGGTGACTGGCCTCGGTGAGAAGACTAGTAATGGTGTCATACTCGTCTTGGTTATTGGTGGTCAGGCCTAATCACATGCCATTGGAATGGAGTAGTATATGTGAGGGGGTATAGAGGGCCCAAGTGGCCCAAGTGATATTTTGGATCTAGCGGCTAGCACCGTCAGCATAACCAATGTGGTAGGTTGATGGATGATGCATATATTAATAACACGGGTGATAGATCAGATATGATGAGTGTTGGAAGTAAAGAAGGCTAAAAAATATACAAATGTGTTCAAAGAGAAATCTAAGGTAGGGGGGATATGCTTAGGCATAAAATTTATTCAAGTATAACTTGTTAACGGGTTCCTTGAAAGGAAATCCTTCTGGAGAGGCCAAAATGTAGGCGCCTTTAGTGAGGCAGTGTTGGATGATGAAGGGGTTGTGCCATAATGATCTAATTTCCCATGTTTGAGAGTGGCGTGGGAGATATCATAGGATAACATGATATCACCTTCGCTGAATGAGCGAAGGTTTACATGGTGGTCGAAGGTGATTTGGACCATTTTTTGGCTTCTTCATTGTGTTGTAATGAAGATCGATGGTCTTCATCAAGTGATTCTAAGGTCAGCAAGTGTTACTCTATTGGAGCAGTATCAGGTAAGAGCTCTATGGTTGTGCATAATGTTGGGATTTCAAACTCGATAGGAAGAGTGGATTCAATCCCATGGACGAGGTGGAATGGTGTAAACGGTGTAAAACCGATGGCAGTTTTGACGACCATGCGATAGGCCCATAAAATAGAAAACAACATATGATGTTAGTTGGTCTTATGTTTGTTGACGATACGTTGTAGCATGGTTTTGAGGAATTTATTAATAGTGTCGACCTGTCCATTAGACTGAGGATAGTATGGGGAGGCAAACTCATGGGTGAAGCCTAATTTTGAGGAGAGTTATGCAAATATCTCATTCTCAAAATGTTTACCATGATCAAAAACTAACTGTTGCAGGACTCTGAACTGACTAAAGATGTGGTTCAAGAAAAAACGTGTTGTTGTGTCTACAGTGTTGTTAAATCTTAGCATGGATTCAACCCATTTGGTAAAATAATCCACTACCATGACAATGTACTTATGTCCATTACTGGCTGGAGAATGGAAAGTCATGAAGTCTATGCCCCGTTTACAAAAGGGGTTGACTCTAATAACTAGGTGTAGAAGGGTTGGTGGAGCTCATGCTTTGTTTGCATAAAGTTGGCATTTATTGCATCGCTTGATAGCGTGGATGCAGTCATGAAACAAAGTGGGACAGAAGTAGACGGATCGAATGATGTTTTGGGTGGTGTAGATACCTAAGAGGTGACCACTGCAATCGTCGTTGTGGCAACCATTCAAGACTCGATCGACTTCGTCGATGGTAAGACATTGTCGAAGGATGGTATCAACCCCACATTAGTATAGAATGTCTCCGATGAGGAGGTAGTGGGGGGGATGATGTCGAATGCGTCGATGATCATCTCGAGAGAGGTTAGACAAAAAATTTTGTGTACGAATCTAGACAAGGAGGTCATCGTACCGGGGGTCATCAGAAGGAATGAAGAAGAGGTGCTCGTCAGGGAAATCCTCATTGATAGGGGAAGATTTGGTGTCTAAGGTAAAAGTCGTAATGAATTTGGCTAGGACCAGAGCTTTCCTTCTTTTGGGAGTAGAGAAATCTAGATCATATTCTTGGAGGATAATGATTCATCGGGAAAAATTTTCATTGATATTCCATTGACTAAGAAAGTATTGCATGGGGTTGGAATTTGTTATGACCTTGGTAGTTCGAAGCATAATATAATTTTGCAATTTCTGGACTGTGACGAAAACTGCTAACATACGTTGTTCATCATGATTATACTTTAGGGGTGGTCCTAAAAGGTTTTTACTAATGTAGAAAATCACATGTTCATGTCTGTCATCCCCTAATTGGACGAGGAATCCTGTGACTAAGACATTAGAGGTTGATAAGTAGAGGATGTAATCACGATCATAGTTTAGGGGACTAATCAAAAGGGTATGATGCAGTAAGTGGATAAAACCATGTGTGAAAGTGGCGTAGTCTGGGACAAAGCGATGTAAAAAGTTGGCTTTTCCATGCAAGCTCTGCAGTTGGCATAAATTCCTAGGTGGTGGAATTTCTATGATAGCTTGGACCTTGAGGGCATCCACAATGATGTCATGTTGGGAGACAATGAACCCAAGGAGGAACCTAATAGTGACACAGAAGACACACTTGAGGGGGTTCAAGACAATACTATATTGGCGACATCATTGTAAAATTATGCATAAGTTGTCTAAATGTTGGGTTCGCTTTTTGGATCGAGCAGTGAGGTCATACAAATAAGTAAGGATGATGCAAGAAAGATCGTGAAAAACATAGGTCATGTCCCGTTGGAAAGTATCACCGACATTTTTGAGTCCAAAAGGCATGATGCAATAAGAAAGGGTACCCCAAGTGGTTGTAAAAGCGATTTTGTACTGATCTGTTGGGTGGATTTGAATTTGATTATAGTCGGAGAACTCGTCCATAAAGGACAGTGCCTCATGTCCAACACACTCATCGATGATTTGGTCGATGAAAGGGGTTGGGAAGTTGTCTTTGGGAAAAGCGTGGTTGAGGTCATGAAAGTCGGTGTAGACATGAATAGTTCCCTCTTTTTTGTTAACGGGGATGGGGTTGGAGACCCAAGAAGTGTATGCAATGGGGTAAATGAACCTGGTCACACGTAACTTGTCAATTTTGGCTTTGATTGCCGTGGATTTGGATGGGTGTAGGGGGTGTTTCTTTTGATGAAAAGGGGTTATATACGTCCATGTGTCGATTTGATGTTCTACTATAGAAGGATCAAGGCCAGGCATCTCCATATATGACCACACAAAAATATCCCGGTATTCTTGAAAGAGATCTTTGTAAGCAATGATTTCTTTAGGGGAACATGCAGTGCCAATGGTGATCTCTTCTACTATACCTAGTTTAATGGAAATGTCAATTTTGACTGTGGGGGAGATATTTTCCATGTTTCCTTATTCAAAAACATCGAGGGAAGGGATAGGGTTTTTGAACTAGTCAATATGCCCCGACAGAATTACATCCTTGGTTTCGATTGCGCACATGGAGGTTTGGGTAGGAGGTTGAAAGACCTCATGTGAGGGAAAAAGTGATCGATGATGGAGTGCATTCCAAGGAAAATCAGGAGTAATAAATTCTTCCAGGATATCTTTGTCACAATGGAAAATGCAAGAATACAGGGGGTCCTGGGAGGTGGTAGGAGGAACTCTCAACGATTAAGTGTTATTTTCCTCAAGTGGTGAGGACGTAGAAGAGATATCGTGTATGAGGTGTGATGGCTCGCTTAACATAAACCAAATGTCATGATATTGTGGATGCTACCTCATTTGCTCAGGGACTAACAAATAAATATAAAGAATGTTAGTAATATGAGAATCAGTAGGGAGTTCCTGAGAGGGATCATGCCGCGATGTGTGGCGTAATACGGCTAATGTTTGGAAGAATTGAGGTAGAGCTAGGAAATGATGAGTGTAATGGCCATATTCTGAGTATAGGTGTTATCACTGAAATTTCGTCTGCACACGGCGACAAGAACTCCGCATCATCAAAACAAGACTGGAGTCATTCATGGCACAGGATTAATTCCACAGCATTGCAAAAGGGTCAAAAAACTATACAAATGACCAAAAATTTGAAAGGCTCTTTACATCATCTGGGTGCGCACGCGTATGCGTGTAACAACAGCGTACAAAGCGCGCATATGTGCACAAGGCGCGACTGTTGGGCGAAAAACCCGCGTGCCTGCTAAACAGCGCATTTATTGAAATTGGTCGGCCTCCCAACCACTAATGGATTAGCTCCCAAGTCGATTTGACACCAAATCCGAGCTCAATCCTCATGGTGGGTTGGTCAAAGACCTAAGTGTGCCCTAAAGAGCCCCTTTTCACATTCTAAAGAGGTTACATAATGATCCAATGCTTGGCTATAAAAAGCCATGAATGACCACCATTTTCTCAAGGAATTCTTTGTATTGTTATGCTGCTGAGATT
>ML793937.1:215922-229392 GCA_009831015.1 Picea engelmannii
ATGCCAACAAAGGCTAAAGGATGAAAGTCAAGTGACCAAAGCAAGAATAAGCTCAAAAACCTAGATTAGATCCAGCAAGCAAATGAAGCAAAAGATATGTAAACCAGTGAGATGAAGTGTCAAAAAGACTTAAATCAACCTTCCTGAGCTATTGGAAAAGCCAAAAATTGAATTCAAAAATTTTTCAAAATCTGCCCGTAGGCAAGCTTTGGACACAGTGCGGGCGAATCAAATTTCCACAGTCCAATTAAGTGCAGACTGCGTACTTTCTGCACTGGAGTATATACGCAAGGTGCGGACAATCAGGATTCACGCAGGCTGTTAATTAACACAGTGCGGAAATCTCTGAAAGTAAAGAAATTTTTTTTAAATCAAGCAAAATTCAAAATGGTTTTGTAACCCAGAAGGTGTCTCAGGGTATCCTGAGGACTCAGAAGTTTACAAATCAGGAGAAAAAGGAAACAAGAGCAAATGGCCATAGAAAGTTCAAGAAACCAAAAAGACAAAGGTGTTTCTCCCCAATGGAGTCGCCAATTTTGTTTATGGATAAATTCGTGAGTGCGGACACAAACCAATCTCCCCAGATCCACCTGGATCTGGAACAAACTGTAACAGAATACTACTCTTTCCCTAAATCTAAATATTGAATGAACTAAGAGAAATGGATAGTGGACATACCTTATGAACGCTCTCCTCTAATCTCTGTTGTTCCTTGCTCTGCTCCAATGCTCTTGTGTTGTTCCAATCATAACAACACAAACCAATCACAGCAAAGGCATTAATATATTCAATATCTAGTCTATACATGTGATCAAGGAATCATGTAATAAGATGACATCATCATTATGGGAAAGGGACATATTCATGTATTATATTAACTGAAAGAGAAATATACAACCTGAGCCTTGATGTCGTAGATCTCCTTTCGATGGCTCCTATCTCTGACACACACACTTGCTCATGCATGAAGAAGTTCAACCACATATGATTACTTGTTGTCTCTTGCTGTCGTAGCTTCAATCCTTCATACAGTCTTGCACCAACTCTCCAATCAATCTCTTGCTTCTTTGTTTGTTTGCTTGTTTGCTTGTTTGCTTGTTAACCATTTCCATAAGTAATCTCCTCAATATATAGTAGAAGATTGATTAGTTACATGGATAGAGAATGATCCCAAGATATCTGGAAAGTTAGTATTTTGCCAACCATTCGAACTCCAACTCACCCTTCTAGAAGATTCCTTCTAGAAGGATCGAGAACTTATTCATTTTCTCCTTTAGAAACATGTCTGCACCCTAACCATTAACACAGTGCGGAAAGTCCGCAATCAAGCTGAATGCAGCATGCGGAAATTAAGGATTTCCGCAGGAGAGTATATATGCAGCCTGCGAACTATCTTCAAAATATGATTTTTGAGAAAATGACAAGTGTAACCTTCTTCAGGAAAAATTCCTTAATGAAGAGTTTGATCTTCCATTATCATGACATAATAATAATATCATCTCGATAACCAAAAATGTGGATAACAAAGAGACCTTCAGGGGATGATGGTCGATCGTCATAAGCTCTCAGGGTGATGGCAGATGGTACTAGCTCAGGTGAGCTGAGTTTTTTCCATACTACTTTGGACATGACGCATGTGGATGCACCTTCATAGATTATGCATCGATGAACTGTGATGTTTCAGATCTTAATTGGTATCTGAAAAGCTACTAGGGTGGGGAGGCATGGTTCTTTGCTATCTAGATCAAAGGTGACGAGTCGAGTATCTGTTGGGTCGACTGCCCCTAAGGAGGAAAGAAATGACTTGTGTTGTGAGGGACAGGTTTGGATGACCTCCAACACAAAAATGGTTGCATGAGACTGTGCTAAGTCATCGACCAAAGTGTAGTTATGGGATTCCCTAGCATGAGGGTTATGTACATTCCGTCGTAAAGGAATATAGGGTATACGAAGGTTTGGTTCATTATTAGGGAGGGGATCATCAAATGTTGTCCTATTGTAGTTGGAGTTGTTTCTGAGGTGGTTGAGTTAGAGTAGGAGGCATGCCGTATTTACGATCACATTTTTGCAGAAGAATCTCTTCTTCGCTGGTACGAAGGATATTTCGATCTAATGGATTGTGAGGTTGATTGGGACCTCGGTTTTGATATTGCCTCATTTGTGGTGGGGTTGAGATTATCTATTGTTGGGTATTCATCACACCTTGGTGTGGAATAGGGTTTTGCAAAATGGTTGGAGGTGGTGGTTGAAAATAATGTTGCGGGGCCTACTGAGGGGTAGATGGTGTCGGAGGCCGTTGTGTGTTCATGGATTATTTCATCCATTTGTAATCGGAAATTTGGGGGTTGTGAGTATAATGTCCATACTCACTACATAGAGTGCAAGGGAAGTTATTTGTGAGCTTATTGTTCTTCCCTTGTCATGGTTTATTGTTATTGTTTCCCCCTTGGGGGTTTTGGTTTCCTTGATTCTGGTTGCCCCCTGTGGGACAGTTTTGTTGGGGGTTATTTCCTCCTAGTCTCGGGTTGTGATTGTTTCGATTTTTTCCTTTATTATTGGTATTATTTGGCTAATGAGATGGATGTTTCATATTCAACTGTTCAAAAGTATTAACCTGTTGAATGGGAGAGGGATGAACAAAATTAACGTCAACATGTGTTTGTCTTGGTGGTGGAGCAACTAGCTGGGGAGGACAAAAAAAAGGAAAGTATAGATTGTTTTGTGGAGATGATCCATATGGTGCATAGGAAGTTGAAGTACTTCCACTACTGTTGGGGTTATATATGGGGTTTGGGGGTGGACCCATACTGGATTGAGAGACTATATGCATCTAGGGTACTGGTGGGGGTCCCCCCAATGGCTGAGGGGGGACAATAGGATATGACTATTGGTGAGTGGGGGGAGGGTAATAAGAGGTCCCTCCATATGGTTGTGGATATTGATTTGCACCATAAGTAGGTGACAGGTGGTTGTAAGGTTTGGGTTGTGTTATAGAACCAATCAACACATCCGCAACATGGGATATCCTAGGTTTTTCCTGGCCAAATAGTATGGGTCTGGGTGCATCAAAAAATATTGTGTACAAGTAACCTGATTGAGTATATATGAGGTCAAACTATTGGGCCTTGTTGATGGATTCCTCTTCTGATTGAGGAAAAGTGGATGCTACATCTTTGGAAATAATAGAGATGAGTGATTTTAGAAACCAATCGAGGCATTGTTCTTTGGTGGTTTCTTCTTTACACAAACTACGTCGCCAACGCCATTCATGGATGTGGTCGGCTATATGGATAGAAGTGGATTGTTGGAACTCAAAGAGGAGTTGTAAGCCAGTATCATGACAAATTGGTAATTGAAAAAAGGACAAAAAGTCTTTGGCCAATGATTAAAAAGTCACATGGGACCCTGATGTTTCATCCACTATAACACCTTGTTTCCCCTAGTCTGTAAAAATAACTATACTGGCCAAGAACTATGGCAAAATCAAAGATTGTGAATGATTGATTTAACAGACCTTAGTATAAAATGTCCAAGGAATGTAAATGATGTATGAATATATGTTTCATGACTACTGAGAGGGGGATGTGCTGAAAAGATACCATGATGGATTATGAGAGGTGGTGGAAGGGGCCAGGAGTGGCTATGTTAACTTCCACCAAACCAAAACCGTACTGGTTTTTATGTGCTCGGGAAAAACAAAGCTCACTCTCAGACCCCAAAATGAATTACCCGCCCGGATGGTAGGTGGGGAGGCTCCTCAAGAGTAAATGAAGGGATGGGGCGAACCACCCATCCGTAGAAGCTCTCAGACCTGACCATCGGACAGGGAATTTCGTGCCACATGCAACCTCGTAGGAGGAAAGAAGTGTGGAAGGGGGGGAGAAGAGCAGGGACACACACACACATGATAGGAATCGCGGAAGGAGAACTAGAAGAACTACGAGAAATATAGTGAGTCGTGAGCAGAGGAGAAGGAGAGTAACCTTCGTCCTGGACTTCCAACGAGCGGGAAGTAAGAAACTGAGTCTCAAAGAATCATCGTCTAGCTCGAGGGTGGCTAGTGGTAAATCTAATGGGAGTCGCTGAGCCTACGGTTGGGTGGAAACGAGCACCCCTCTCAGCAGTTGCATTACACCTAGTGTTTTCTGATAAGTGTTTATGTCTTGTATTTTAAATTTAATATTCCTGGAATGCATGCTCATGGTTGTACACTCATAAATGGTTTCTTTATAGAAATGTCTGCCTGGTGTTTTGATCGGAAATGGTGGATGCATGCTTATACTTGTATGACCATATTCAGTTTATATATATATATATATGTATATACTGAACAAGTTCAGATTTCGAGTCCGTCCTCGGGAGAATTGTCCCCTGCACTTAAGTCATGCGATGTCTTGGTTGGATTTCCCTAAAGGCACCTCCTTCTGGGAAGGTTCCCTCACTATTCCAGAGCCGAAGTGAGTTCCTTGAAAGGACTACCGTTTAATTAAATATCTAAGCTTACCTAGCCCCTGTCACAGAGTTCATAGCTCGATAAGTTAAGAAGGCCTTTCAGTCATGTCCCCAAGCCTGGTGATAATTACCCAAGGATTCGTTGAAGGATTTTATGGTCTAAGTCTGGAGACCTTGCACTAGCAAGAATGGTTCCCTCAGAGTTTGATGTTTCATTGTTTCGGCACTCGAGAAATCCAAGGGTAAGTTCCCTTGTACTCGCCAATCGTGAAATCTCGAAGTATGAAACCCTGAAAAGGTCTAGCGTGGATAACTCTTGGTGTTTCGGCAACCGGGACACCCAAGGGTCAGTTCCCTTGTACTCACTAGTCCTGAAATCTCGACTTGCAAAACCCCAGAATAGTGTAGCATGATTAGAGTCTTGATGTTTTGGTGTTTCGGCACCCGGGATACCTAAGTGTAAGTTCTCTTGTAATCGCTAGTCGTGAAATCCCAAAGTATGAGACCCTGAAATGCTAATAGCATGGATGAGATACGGTGTTTCGGTGTTTTGGAACTCAGGATATCTAAGGGCAAGTCTCTTGTACTTTCCAGTCCCGAAATCCCAACTTGCGAAACCCGAAAATGATAATAGCATGGCTAGAGTTTGATGTTTCGGTGTTTTGGCACCCGGGAATCCTAAGGGTCAGTTCCTTGTATTCGACAGTTGTGAAATCCTGACTTGCGAGACCCCGAAATGAACTTAGCCTTGTGTGTGTATATATATATATATATATATATATATATATATATATATATATATATATATATAAATATATATATATATATATATCGGTGTTTCGGAGATTCGACTCTCGGGAAGCTCAGATGCGAGACCTCTTGTCATCGCACATCACGAAATCCCAACTTGCGAAACCCCGAAGTGATTTTAGTGGATACATGAGCTTCGGAGTTTCATCTCCTGGGAAAGTCAGATGCAAGACCTCTTGTCATCGCACATCGCAAAATCCCGACTTGCGAAACCCCAAAATGAGCATAGTGTATATACATCAGCTTCAAAGTTTCGTCTCCCAGGAAACTCAGATGCAAGACCTCTTGTCATCGCACATCGTGAAATCCCGACTTACGAAACCCCGAAGTGAGTTTAGTGGATACATGAGCTTCGGAGTTTCGGCTCCCGGGAAGCTCATATTCGAGACCTCTTGTCATTGCACATCGCGAAATCTCGACTTGCGAAACCTCGAAGTGAGTTTAGTGGATATATGAGCTTTAGAGTTTTGGCTCCCGAATATCGTAGATGCGAGGCCCCTCGTCCTCGAATATCGTGAAATCCTGATGTGAGAAACCACGAAATGATATCACGTGGCTAGATTTTGGTATTTCGATGTTTCGGCACCCGATATACCCAAGGGAAAACCCCTTGTCTTCACATATCGCAAACTCCCGACTCGTGAAACCATGAAATGAGCCTAGTAGATATGTGGGCTTTGGTTTTGCGGAACTCAAGAAACCAAAGCGTATGAACCCTCATCTTCATACATCATGAATTCTCGATATGCGAAGTCCCAATAGGTGAAATCTCAGAGCAGGCTTGGTGTGAATAGGATTTCGGGTTTCAGAGTGTCAAAGGACTCGACTCCTTTGCATTTCGAACTCCCAGTTTTCGAAGTCCCAAAATGCGAAAGGTGCCTCTTGACTTAGCCTGGGGTCACAACCGATGGACACATGGAAGGAAATCCTACACTTGGTGCATGAATTGTACACGATGGATTTTCAACAAAAGAACCCGTGAATTGGTTGGGTGAAGGTCCCGATTGGAAGACCTAGCCTACGCCAAAACCTCGTAAGAATTCGGGAACTTTGTCCCTTGACAACGAAGAAGAAAGAAAAAGACGAAAAATATTAGTTCCCATAGTGGGTGTGTGACAAATTGGTATCAGAGCATGGTTACAACACTTGGTCTGCTTGGGCTCATGAACGGGTTGCGCAGAGACTCCATTCAGAGTACTATTAAAAGGAGTAACTCTTTATCTTGACCCCCTCAATTAAAAGTCGAATTTAAGAATGAAAACTCTTATTGTGTATGTGCATGTGAAAAATATGAATTATGTACTGGTTATAAATGAATATAAACATTGACTAACAACTAGCATTTTTATTTTACACACAAGCGGAAGATCAACCATGGGAAATTATAGATGTATAGAATGGTGATTCACCATGAAGTGGGGGAGGGGTCCCACAATAGAGATGAAGAGTCTAACGAAAGGAGGGTGGTAGGGACCCCTCCAGATCTAGATAAGACCGTGAGGAGCCTCATGGTCAAATTACAGAGCTAGAAGGCTGACAACGAAAGGATGATAAAAGAGAAAGAGAAGAAAATGGAAATTAATGCAGTTTTATTGCAGAGCTTATCCGACAAACAAAGGAAATTGCAACATGAACCTGAGACACAGAAACATGGTCATGTCAGTGGCCACATTGAGAGGATCACCTCGAGAAAGATCCACCCTAGAGATAAGGGACAAGCGTCGAACGATTCTTCTGGAAAGGGAGCTGGTGATTCGGAAGGATCTTCTAGTAGCAGAACTAGTTCTCATTCTTGAAGAAAACGAAAGAATCATAATCTTTCCAAGAGTCATAATCTTGAAGAGTTCAAGAAGGCCAAACCACCCTCCTTCGACGGTGAAATAAAAAATGGAGAGGAAGCGGAGGCCTAGCTGCTTGGACAAAAGAAGTACTTCAGAGTCCATGACTTCTCAGAAAACTTAAAGGCCCGAGTAGCCACCTTCAACTTGAATGGAAAGGATTCCATTTGGTGGGAAGACCTTAAGAATGTAAAAGGGATTCCTGAAGAAGACCAGTCTTGGGAATGGTTTGAGAAATACTTCAGGAAAAAGTCTCTGTCGGAAAAATATTTCAATGAAAAGACTAAAGAATTCTATGAACTCAAGATGGGGAAACTCACCATCGAGGAATATGTCAACAAATTCCTCGAGTTGCTGAGGTATGTACCCTACATAAAAGAAGAAAAGGAAAAGGTGCAATGATTCATCAGTGGACTACCTAAGGACTACCAGAACAAAATTGAATTTGATGAACCAAAGACCCTAGAAGATACTATCCGAAAGGAAAGATATTGTTATGAACAGCTTGGGCATCGGACAGGACCTCGCAAAGGCTGGAAGCAGAAGAATAGTTTAGGATTCCAGAAAAGGGGGTTTAAACCCCCAAGATTTAAAGAATATAAGAAGAACTCAAGTATGAGCTTCCCAGCCCGAAGTGTACACTAGCATAACTTTCCCTCCTTGAGATGAAATAAACTTTCTATATCTACCCCAGTAAAGACTGATAACCCAAAGAGAGAACCTTTGAAATGTTGGGGCTATGGAGAAGAGCATCTACTGAGGGACTTCCCACACCGAAAATAGAACAGTCAAAGAATTTACAACATTTAAGAAGCTACCATCGTCAATAATGTGGCCGGGAGTGTGCCGCAAATTTATGCAGCCTTGGATAATAACCAAGCTGACCACCAAGCTTCAGTGGTGGAAATTGAAGGTATGATCACCAACCATCTAGTGTCTATTCGGATTGACCCTGGTTCAAATTTGAGGTATATATCCCCTAAGACTATTGATAAATGTAAACTACAACCACATAGAAATGCCAAGCCATGGTTGGTACAGTTAGCCATTGGCACAAAAAGAAGGGTAGCGGAGGTCATACCGGCCTGCCAATTAATTATGGGTGAATTCCCCACCCAAGAAAACCTTAACATATTACCCCTGGGATCGTATGATCTGTTGATCGGTATGAACTGGCTAGCCACCCACAAAGCCAAAATGGACTATTACCATAAAACCTTGAAATGTGTAAGTGAAGAAGGAAGAAGAATAACCCTTCAAGGGATCCAAAAACCTGTCTCGGTGAGACAAATATCAACTCTTCAAATGAGAAAGTATTGTAGAAAGGGATGTCCACTATATGAAATACAGGTGTTGAAAACAACTGAAGGTGACAAACCAAGCCTTAAATACCACCCCACACTGAGAGAATACAAAGATGTATTTTTGGAAGAGGTACCGGGTCTACCTCTGAGAAGGAACATCAACTTCTCAATAGAACATGCACCAGGAGCGGTGCCAGTATCTAGGACACCCTATAAGATGAGCACACCTGAGCTAGTTGAACTTAAATTACAACTGAAGGAAATGATGGATAGAGGCTATATCTGGCCCAACATGTCTCCATGGGGAGAACCAGTCCTGTTTGTGAAAAAGAAAGACGGTACCCTCCGACTGTGTATAGATTATAGACAACTCAATAAGGTAACCATAAAGAATAAGTACCCCTTACCCAGGATCGATGACTTATTCGATCAATTGGGAGGTGCCTCTATCTTCTCGAAGATTGACTTGATATCTGGATACCATGAAGTCTAAATCAAGGGCAAAGACATCCACAAAACTTCCTTCGGGATGAGATATGGTCACTACGAGTTTGTGGTAGTACCATTCAGATTGACCACTGCCCCTACCACTTTTATGTGCTTGATGAACAATATGCTCAGCAAATTCCTAGACAAATTTGTGTTGGTTTTTATTGACGACATATTAATTTACTTCAAGAATAGAGAGGAACATGAGGAACACCTTAGGCTTGTTCTTCAAGTGCTAAGGGAACATCAACTCTATGCCAAATTTAGCAAGTGTGACTTTTTCCAGAAGCAAATACATTACTTGGGCCATGTCCTATCTAAAGAAGGGGTAGTGGTAGACCCTGATAAGATCAGGTCTATCATGGAATGGCTTACCCCAAAGGACGTTTCGGATATCAGTTCTTTTATGGGCTTGGCAGGATACTATAGGAGATTTATAAAAGGATTCTCCAAGATTGGGTGTCCAATCACTACCCTCCAGAAGAAGGGGACAAAATTCATGTGGACACAAAAATGTGAAGAAATATTTCAAACCCTGAAACATCTACTAACCCACGCACCCATACTAAAGATCGTCGATTCCGAAGCTGATTTCCCCGTGTGCACAGATGCCTGTAAGGAAGGGCTCGGAGGAGTCCTTATTCAAGGAGGAAGTGTGGTCTACTATGAATCCTAAAAATTGAATGAGAACGAAGTCAACTATGTGACCCATGATCTAGAGTTGGCCGCCATAGTACACACCTTAAAAATGTGGAGGCATTACCTCCTGGGAAGAAAATTTGTACTTATGATAGACCACTATGGATTGTGATATCTGTTTGACCAACCAAAGCTCAATTCTAGACAAGCTAGGTGGATGGCCCTCCTCAACGAGTTTGATTTTGAAATCAAACATATTAAGGGAAAGGAAAATAGGGAGGCCGATGCCCTTAGCAGAATCATGAAAACAATTCACCTAGCAGCGGTAAGCACCTGTGAAATGGATGTCAAGGAAAGAGTCAGGAATGCACAAGAAACAAACATATTCTTCCACACCGTGACCTTGTATTTGAATCAAGAACCCACAGGGATAAAGTATGAAGGCTACCAGATGATAGATGGAGGTCTGCTAACTTACAGAAACAGATTGTACATTCCATATTGTGACAAATTGAAGAGGTTGATAATGGATGTGTTGGGTATGTGTTATATTCTTTGCATGTGTGTGTGTGTGGGTGCGTCAGATACGACAACTGCGTCTGACGGTCCCTTCACCTAGAGTTGTGTCATGTGCACCGGGTGCTTTCCTAGGGGGGTCCCAGGGGGGGGTAAGTATGCCCCCCCCTGGTTACGCGCAGCGTTCGGCACCGGGCGGTAGCCCGGGGCCGACGGGGTTTAGGGTAGCGCCCCGAAATTTTTTTGGGGGAGGTTTTTGCTATTTTTAGCGGATTTGTAAATTAATCTTGGATTTAGGGATTAGGGTTTTGGTATCTACGAAATATCTAAAAACATTGTATATATTGTATGGCGAATGGTGAAATTCGATAAAATGAAAATAAGAAAGGTTTTCCCAGTTAAGGGTTTCTGGTATAAAATCTCTATGTACTCTATGTATGAGCCATTGATTAATCTCTATATTTCTTAAGAATCTATATGCATTGCTTTACTTCGCAGGTTTAAAACTTACATGTGGTATCAGAGCTCATTTTTGGCTTCAGAGGGACACCTTTGTTGCTGAGGGTTTGGCTCGGTCTTGATAGATCAAGTTTATCTTGGGTCTGTGATAAACCTGGGTTTAGTGGGAGCTTTTGTAGTGGATATTCGAGTAAAGAAAGAGGAATGGTGAGCTCATCTAGAATTGAGATAGAGAAGTTCAACGGTAAAAACTTTGAGCTATGGAAGCTCAATATGGAGGACCTTCTTGTAGAAAAAGAATAATGGATCGTTGTGGATCCTGGTACACAGCCTACTGGTACACCATCTATAGGCACACAGGCTATTGGTACACAACCTACCATTACACAAACTACTAGTACACCAATTATTGGTATGTCGAAGGAAGATTGGTACAAGTTGGACAGAAGAGCAAGGAGTACTATTCGACTCTGCCTGGCAGATTCAGTGTTGTTCAATGTCTCGGGAGAATCTACAACCAAGGAACTATGGGATAAGTTAGGGAATTTGTATCAATCAAAGTCCCTGGTAAACAAGTTGTTTCTTCGAAATAAGTTGTATCATCTTAGGATGGAAGATGGAGATTCTGTGACAGAACATCTAAATGCCTTTAATACTCTGGTAAGTCAACTTGGATTTGTTAATATTGCGATTGCAAAAGAAGATAAGTGTATTACTTTGTTATGTTTGTTGCTGGACTCTTGGGATAATATGGTTGTAGTAATAGGTAGTACCACTCAATCTACGTTGAAGTATGAGGATGTAGTTTCATCCTTGTTATCTGAAAAGATGAGGTGAAAAAGCATGGATGGTCACAGCACAGATGTGTTATTTGTAAGAGGGCGTACCCAAGACAGGAACCCTGGTAAGCCTTCGGGATGGAGATCTAAATCTACAGGAAGATGTAAGTCTCTAGGAAAATATTTGAGGAAATGCTCGAAGTGTGGTAAAATAGGGCATTATAAGAAAGATTGCAAGTCTAAGAAGGTTGAAAAACCAAAGGGATCTAATAGTACCTCTTCCATGGAGGTGAAAACCTCCACTGAAGAAGGAGGTGATGTTTACCTAGAATCTACAAGTACACATGCAGACCATAGTGTATGGTTGATCGAATCAGGTGCATCATACCATATGACTCCTCACATGGAGTGGTTCTCTAAATATGAAAAATATGATGGTGGTGATGTATTCCTAGGAGATGACTCGATAGAAAAAATCTTGGGACTTGGAAGGGTTAAGTTGTTTCTAAACAATGGAAGGATTATAACTCTTCCTGGGGTTCTACACATTCCAAAACTATCTAGGAGCCTAATATCTGTAAGCATGTTGAGTGATGCAGGAGTGAAAACTGTATTTGAAAAGAACACTTGCAAGATGGTACGAGGAGAAATGGTGTTGATGAGGGGAGTTCATTGTGGAACTCTGTACAAGTTGTTGGGAATAACTTATACTAATGGGTGTAACATTTATGTTGTCCTTGAGCAAAAAAATGAAGGAGACAAGACCAATACTGTCCCAGAAAAGAAGACCATGCTGTGGAATCAAAGACTGGGGCATATTGGAGAAAAGGGCCTTCGAACACTACATGGTAAAGGTATGATTGAAGGTGTGTCTAATTGCACTTTGGATTTTGATTTCTATGAAAATTGCATATATGGTAAACAAAATTGAGTAATATTCCCATCTGGTGCTACAAGAGCAAAGGGGATCTTAGAGTTCATACACAGTGATGTGTTTGGACCTATTCCTGTTCCATCCCTAGGTAAATCTATGTATTATGTTTCATTCATAGATGATTTTTCAAGGAACACATGGATTTATTTTCTTAGAAAGAAATTTGAGGTATTTGATAAATTTAAAGAGTTTAAGGCTCTGGTAGAAAATCAGACGGAGAAGAAAATAAAGGTATTGAGAATAGATAATGGTGGAGAATTCTACAGAAATGAATTCAAAGAATTATGTAAGAAGTGTGGTATAGCAAGGAAGAAGACTACTCCATACACTCCTCAACATAATGGAGTTGAAGAAAAGATGAACAAGACACTGATGGAAAAATCAAGGAGCATGCTCGGCGGTGTCGAGTTAGGACAAGAATTCTGGGCAGAGGTAGTGAGTACAACATGTTACCTGGTCAATCGATCACCTTCATTAGCATTGGATGATACAACTCCACACGAGGTATGGTCTGGAAAGAAACCCTCTCTTCAACATCTTAGAGTGTTTGGTTGCGATGCTTATGTACATGTTCCAAAGGAAAATAGGAGTAAGCTGAATAATAAAGATGAAAAGTGCATCTTTATTGGTTATAAAGATGGTGTGAAAGGTTATAATCTTTGGAACCCAGAAACCAAGAAAATTGTTTACAATCGATATGTTGTTTTCAGAGAGGTAAAAGATGTGTTCAAACAGAAATTCCCACCAATGCAAGACAAACCTAAGAAAATAGAGCTTGAGTTGGATGATGCAAAATCTGAATCATCTGAAGAAGAGGAAGCAAAGGAAGTAGAAGAAGAAGAAGAAGAACCTCATACCCCAGTATTGAGGAGATCAGTGAGAGATAGAAGGCAACCAGAAAGGTATAGTCCACCTGATTTTTGTTCCAATTTTTCTTTATCTATTACTGATGATGATCCTAGAACTATCAGGGAAGCAGTGAATTCAGAGGATAGTAAACTCTGGAAGAAGGCCATGGTTGAAGAAATGGATGCATTGGATAAGAATGAGGCATGGGATATAGTTGAGCTTCCAGCTGAAAGAAAATCGTTTGGTAGCAAATGGTTTTTCAAGAAGAAGTTTAATGCACAAGGTAAAGTGGAGAAATGCAAAGCTCGGTTAGTAGCAAAAGGTTATTCCCAGGTAGAGGGAATTGACTTTGGTGAGATTTTTTCTCCTGTTGCTAAGTTAACTTCTATTAGATTTCTTTT